>JAJJWW010018761.1:0-28994 GCA_023531295.1 Papaver armeniacum
GAATCAAGCGTATGTGTAATGAATTCTTGTAATTTGTTTATCCATATGATGTAAGAGTTTTGTCACTAAAATTGACAAAGGGGGCGATTGTTAGAGCATAGCTCGGTTGAACCCACCAAGCGTTGGTATGTCAAGTTTGGTTTTCATATTTTAGTGAATCAAAACTTATTTAAAGAGTCGCTTGATTATGTACTAGAGTCAACTTCGTATAGGTTAGCTTGAAAGTATTAAGATATGAGACATTACAAGTATTGCGAAGACTTGAAGAAGTGAAGAAGTAAGAAGCTACAACGACAACATCATCCTTCCACTTGAGGCTAGTGATATTTGACTTGAACTGTTTCATTCCCTAACGTATCTTTCAATTCGTGCATATTGAAAACAAAACTGCGAAACATGAACACTCTAGTTAGACATAGTATTAAGGAATACAATACGAGGTTTATTGCTTAACCATTAAACTTTGTAGAAAGACATCGACATAATCGTTTAAATGTTATTGTGATTATGTATGGGTATGAGGTGAGGATTTCATCCTAGGAAACAATGTTTTACATGTGTTTTAAGGAAGTAAATTCATGAACTTGTTTTGTGAATCGAAAAGGAAATCGCCAGGAGTTATTGGTATTGTTATTCATTGTATATCTTGTGAACAACCAATATGTGTGACTAGTATAACCGCTCATGACTTGTTTGTGTTCTTGGTAAAACTATTCACAAAGGCCTGACTTTTGTATTGGTATGACTTTTATTAGTGAAACCGATCTTAAGTAATCACCTGAGATGGTATGATCGAGTTTGTGATTGTGTAAGACCAACTCTGGGTAAAGGGGAACCGATCCTAATAAGAGGTGCAACACATCACAAAGGGGAATCTATCCTTGTATGAGGTGCATCATGTTTTAGCAGAAAGGGGAACCGATCCTATGGACATGTGCAACACGTTTTTAGGCAAAAGGGAACCGATGGACATGTGCAACACATTCAAGTTAGATACCATATATATGTGGGGAACCGATCCTAGTACCTAGTCAACCGAATTTTTGGAAAGCTAGTGTGACTATGCACAGTACTCACATGGAGGTAGAACCGAAACTTGTTTTGGTAGAACCGTTAAACCCATGATTGGTGATTGAGTGTTCTTGATCAATCACATAGTTCTTGAAGATCGGATGAACCAATTCTAAACTTGTTTGGAAGTGTGGCAAATCGGTTTCATGATTGCAAGTATGAAAGAGGACTTACAAAGTAAGGATGTCGACATACTTTGAACATGTGCAGTAACGCTTATCTTTAAATGTTCAAAGTTATTCCTTAACAGCTAAAGGAAGAGAATCCCAGGATCGAAACATAAATAAGTTAAGAATCTTGTATTTAAGGTTTTTAATTTTATTTTAGGAAAATGAGAATTAGTAATGTGTTCCAAAGAGATTTTCTGTGACGGACCAAAGAATCTGGACTTCCAAGGAACCGGGTTTCGGCCCGCTTGGCAAGCTCCGACTCTCTGATACGCCACTCAAGAAACCGGACTTTCAAAGTTTTGGAGCCAATTTGAATTTAACCTGCAAAATGTTCATTGAATTATCCCAAGAACAACAAACTTGAGATCCTGCTAAATAGAAATCTTATTGGTCTCAAGGTTGGGATTCTATGAGCATGTGTCCCATACCATAATACACATAAAATTCCAAGAGGGTTCCAATTTACAAAAATAAATAAATATAAGAGTCGGCCAATTGCCTAAAATAAATCCAATTCTAAGAATTTCATGGCCAGTTGCCATCTAAAAGTTTTCATGGCCAGTTGCCATCTAATAGTTTCCATGGCCAATTGCCACTTCTAAGATTTCCATGGCCAGTTGCCACCAGTCGTTGGCTTCATCATCTTTGGATTTTGAGATCCATGTTGACGCCACATTCCGTCTCCTTATGATCAAAGTTTATTCCAAGCCTTCGAATTGGAACTTTGAGGATAATGTGGCTAGGCAATCGGCGTGTTTGTTGTTATTGCGGCCGATATGGGTTATGTTTGCATCAGCAAAGTAGTTCAATAGCTTTCACGCCTCGGATCTATAAGGGGCCAGTGTCACCTCTTTGAGTGAGTATACTCCATTCATCTGATTGACCAGTAATTTAGAGTCGCCTCTTACATCCAGGTGTGTGGCTCCTGCTTGTTTGGATAATGACAATCCTATGAGGAAAGCTTCATATTCTGCCGAATTGTTGGTGCACTGAAAGTCCAGCTTGAAAGAATGTGAAAAGACTTCGCCCGTTGGAGACACTAGAACTATACCCGCTCCTCCAGTATTACTAGGAGTAGCAGAACCGTCGAAATATAATAGCCACGCCTCCTCTTTGACAAAAGATATTTCTAGAATTCCCCAGGAAGGTCTTCATGCAGTGCGGTAGTTCCTTCTCCGGGGAATGCCGCTAGCAGATCTGCTACCGCTTGCCCTTTGATAGATTTTGGAGGAGCGCACGTTATATCAAACTCTGACGTTTGGAGCAGCCATTTGGCCGGTCTTCCTATCAAGGCCGGTTTTGAGAGTAAGAGTCAGCTCTAGATATTAGCACCACTTTGTTCGACAGTAGATAATGTTTGAACTTTTGCACAGCGTGAACTAAGGATAAACATGCTTTCTCTGCTTTGGGGTATCTGAGTTCAACATCCCTCAAAGTACGACTGAAGTAGTATATAGGGTGTTCGATCTCTTCATCATCCTCTTGGGAAAGGAGGGCCCCAATGGCAGCATCGCTAGAGGCAGTGTAGAGGCATAACGGTCTTCCTTGTATGGGAGATTTCATAATAGCGGGTGATGACAATATTTGCTGGATCTTCCGAAATGCTTCTTGTTGCTTTGTGCTCCAAATGAAACATGCTCCCTTCTTCAGCAAGGGGGTGAATGAAGTGATAAGCTGAGCCAAACCAGGTATAAAATGTCGGATGTAGTTTACCTTGTCCATAAAGCTCTGGAGTTCTTTCACAGTATGCGGAGGAGGCATCGTGAGAATATCTTGGGCTTTGGTTGGATCGACCTTGATTCCTTCGGAGGTGACTTGGAATCCCAAAAATTTGCCAGAATAGACTCCGAAAGCGTATTTCAAAGGGTTCATCTTCAATTTGTACTCGCGACACCTTTCGAGCACTAGTCGTAGGACGTATATATGGGCTGCTCGAGTCTTCGGTTTGACCACTCTGTCATCTACGTAATCTTCAACTTGCTTTTGCATCATATCATAAAAAATTGCAGTCATGGCGCGTTGATAGGTAGCACCAACATTTTTCAAACCGAAAGGAATCACAGTATAGTAAAAGTTTCCGAGAGGAGTTCGAAAAGCTATTTTACTTGCGTCGTGTTCATACATATTTATCTGGTTGTAGCCGCTGTATCCATCCATGAAAGAGAGCATGCCATGTCCGCTGGTAGCGTCTACTAGCATGTCAATGTTGGGAAGGGGAAAATCTTCCTTGGGGCAGCATTTGTTCAGATCTCTGAAATCAACACAACATCTAATATTGGCCGCTTTTCTTATTTATAGGAACTACGTTGGCTAACCAGGTAGGATGGTGAATGGGCTTGATGAAGCTGGCGAAGAGTGCCTTCGAATCTCAGTCTTGATCTGCTCCTCTACATCGTGCCTGAACTGCCTTGGAGATTGTTTGATTGGTTTGGATCCAGGTATTATATGCATATGATGAGTGACCGGTTTTTCATCTAGGCCGGGAATTTCCTCATATGTCCATGCAAGTATGTCTTGATATTCCTTTAGAAGATTCACGAGCTTCGTGCATTCATCTGCACATAGAGTCGAACTGATAGAGATAGGTCTTAGAGATTCTTCATCCCCGATGGTAATGACTTCGAGTTCATCGGTTGTGGAGTCTGCACCGTCCTCAGAATCGTGTGAGCATCCGGTACTTCTTCTTGCTGACCTATCATTGTTGTTGCATTCTATTGGGCGGAGATACTAGGTGATAACCTCCCCTGTTAATTGCTAACAATGGGGGCGGTGATCTGATTTTCTTTTAAGGTCACGATTTGCCATAAAGGTCCGTTCCCTCTTAGTATGGAGATGATCTGGGCCTTCTTTTGATGAAGAAGAGTTAGTGCGTCCTGTTAGAAGAGGTGTGCCGCGAGATTTGGTCTCTATGCTCAGTGATGTGAGCCGGTCTTTCTCCTTGATCGACGCCCACGAGGGGAACGAAGTGCTGTAAACCTTGCTTGATGAATCTTGTGAATTCTCCCTTTCGGTCAAACAGTTCCACGCCGCAAATCGGTGCATAAAGAGACAATGGCATAGGAATGCAAATAAGTTCTTCATTCAATATGATTTTCAGGCATTGGTGATACGTTGAGGGGACAATTTTATTATCATGAAGCCATAGTCTCCCTAGTATCATGTGGTAATGCAAACTCATCTACTTTTTTGTTTAATTAGATAATAACTCACAACAATTACCATTTGGTGTTATTGTCGATTTACCGCCATCAATAATAAAGTTGAACTTCACATGGGTGGTCTTGAACCTCCGACTTTCGAAAGAATTTGGCTAGATCTGGCACTTTAAGAGGATCTCGTATACATGTTTCAAATCTAAAACAAGTAAGATTTTCGCAAACTCATCTTTTTCTTTTATTTAATTAGATGATAATTCACAACAAGTACCATTTGGTGGTATTGTCGGGTTACGGATACCAATACAGAATAATGTTAACTTTACATATATTGCACTTACATAAATATGTTAATTTTTTGAATATACAGAGATCATTCAAATACATCTTGAATTTTCTTCATTCTCGATGAAAAAAATCAACATAATATAAAGCATAGGTTTGTGTTTCTTTTCTATCATTTCAAATAATGTTTCAAGAAGTTTTCGTGTAATTAAATAACATATACTCCCATTGTGCACAAATGGTTTTTGTTTTTTTTGTTCTTACAGGTGATCCTTTTCATTTTCATCTGAAACAAATCCTTACTAACAACTGGTTTTGTTAAAATTTTCTTTAAGAAATATAAAGAATTTGGTAGTGTCTTTTATAAAGTAATTCTAACAATATAACATTTATGAATATCTGACTTTTAGTTTATGGGATATGTGAATTCGAAATTTTAACACAAAAAAAGAACACAAAAATGATTTGTAGATGAGAAAAAAAACCCAAAAAAATAATTCTCTCTCATGCTTTCCTTAGATTTTTCTCAACTACCAGAAAGCTCGCTTTTTGTCTGAGGAGGGAGTGTGGAGTACAATTTTTTTTCACAAAATATTCTAACAAAATCTTTTTGTATGTTGAATATAATAACCTAAAACATTAAGAAATCCTGAAAAATTCAAATACTTCAACTTTCGATATTTTATTCTCCAAAACTTTAAGGTCAGGAATATCTATTGTTGAGGTTAAATATCTCATCTCATGGTTAGAAAAAAATATATAAAGGTTAATGTAGAATGAATAACATAAATCACTATCAATATTTACTTGGTTTTTGGTCAATGAAATTTGAAATTTATAATCCTCTTGGTTATCAAATATTAAATCTCTCTTATTACAACATGCAAAACCTTGGTCTTTTTATAAATTTACATATGTTAGTAATCAATGGTTCATTTGTTTGCAAAATCTCGATATGATTGCAATTGCATTTGCTAATTTCTACGTGTTGCGACCTTATAACTACGCCAATATCATTGCAAAATCACGACTTATAACACTTCCACTTACAAATTTCTACATATAATAATCTTAAAACTATGCTAGGATCATTTGTAAAATCTTGAATTTATCGGACTTCTATTGATATAATTATATGTATTGCGTTCTTGAAACTATGACAGAATGACATATTAATTTGTATGCCAATTATGTGTACATCGTTCCATCTCTTTTCCAGAAGCACTGTTTTTTCTTAACATATATACTCCCTCCTCCGCCAAATTATATAATCAGAGTTGAATTTCTCTCGCACTTTAAGAAAAGGCCTAGTTTGTATAATTTTTTCTTTATCTTTTTTATTTTATTTATCCCTTAACGAAAAGGCTATTGATATATAATTATGGATTTCAATTAAGTGTTAAAAAAACACTGCCAAAAAACATCCTAGAAAGACAATCAATATTGATTATTATATAAAAATAAAATTGAATTGATGGTAAATCATGACAGCACTCCTTCTCTGGATGGGGCATCGACTGGGCCAAAATGGATTTTGAAAGTATGCCGAGTAATACCTTTTCCCCGCCAACATCTCTCGATGGATCAAGTAGAATGTTTTCGCAGTGTACCTCTCTTAGGTTCACCGACCTCTTTCGCTCTCTAACTTTCATGAAACATATAATTTCATGGAATGTATCACCCTAATCTTCACGGATTAACATCGGACGTTTGTGTGAGATTATGGTGTTACGAAAAATGGAACCGAGACTCAAAATGTTCATGTATGTTACAATTAAACCCAAATAAACACTCTCATACCATATCATTATTATAAATTGATAATTCACTCAATATTGATGTGTACGGATTTCATTTACAAGGTTTTCTAAGTTGTTATTTTTACTATCCCAATGATCACATTCGAATTACTTATCTCAACAAAAAAAAAATTGTTTATAAAAGTGACAACAACTTTTGTTGCAACCCACGAGTCAAGATATTTTGGTATAATTTTTCCATATGTACATTGTATAGTGTATTCCACCACCTTCACAAAATTATAACAAAGTAATTTTAAGTTGTAGATTGCAACACAGGGTGTTATCATCTTTGTGAACAATTTATTTCTTCTTATTAGCAGCTTTCAAATGACATTCTCCGTGTAATAATTTACGAACGAAGTAAAAGATATTTGAGTCAAACGGGAAAAAAAATAACTATTTATCATATGTGGTTGAATCGGAGAATGTCACGAATTTATTACAATTAGTTTTATCAAAAAAAAAAAAAAAAATCCCACCTCGAAACTGATGTCGACTATGTTCATTTTTACTAATTTATCAATATTTATTTTGGAAAAGTAAGTGAAAGTTTATCAATGTTTTCTATATAGTTATACTCTAAAAGTTGCGCAATTCTGCATTTTTCTCGAAGAAATGGTATTTTACGGATTAATGACTGAACCTATAGGAAAAGTAAGAGAACGTCAAATACATTCACAAAAATATGATTCCTTTCTTAAATTCAGTGATGAAGACAAAATGTTTTAGTTGGGGGAGACCTATATATACAAAGAAGGATGATAGCATTGCACAGAATCGTCACAGGTTCCTTTTTATTTTTATTTTTTTTTAATTTTCTTTTTGACATTTTCTCCAGCTACATTATTCTAGTTTTAATGAAAGGTTCTTAATTTGGAAAACTCTTAAACTTACCAAATAAGTTAAAAGATCAGTAAGGTAATTCAAGCATTTAATTAAGAACGCGTAATTGGGGATATGAGAATTAATTGGGGGATATGAATTACTTCCCCCAACCCATGATTTCGGCTAAGGGGTGACCATTGGTTGAAAATACTAAAATACCCTTCCCACAAAATATAAAAATCAAAAACTTAAAATCAAAAAAAAAAAATCATATCCCCCATTTCCATCTCCACTTCTTATTAATCTTATTTACGGGTGGAGCTTTGAAACCCAAATATTTCACATTCCCTTTCAAATTCTAAACTCTCCCCACTATATATCAAATTCTCTTCTCCTCACTTTGGAAACCATTTTTTTTTATTCGGAAGTGATGAAGATCATCTTCGAAAGTGATGATGACCATGCTCGAATTGATGAAGACCATGCCGGCACCATGTTCCTCCAAGACATATGGTCTTCATCAATTCTTGCATGGTCTTCATCACTTCCGCTTTTGAATTTTTCGGTATTAATCGGCCCACCGCCGGCATGGTCGGTTGATATGAAGACCATGCCTAATTGATGAAAACCATATGCTTAGGAACATGATACCAGCATGCTCGAGAATTTCCTATCAATGTCGGTAGTCAAGTGAAAAAAAAATCAACATTCTCGGGATACTTTTCATCCCTGCTCCTAAGCATAGAAATTTAAGCAAAATACTATGCCGAAACATGTACCCAAGATGCTCGAAAACTAGATTACCATGCCTAATTGCACTGCTCAAAACCAGAAAAAAATCAACATTATGAAGATCAAAACCAAAAAAAAATCGATGCCGCATGGGTTTTTGGTTGAATACCATGCCGGCACCAAGCTTTTTCAGCTGCAACAATGGTGGATTTAAAGAAGAAAAATCAATTTTTCAACCTCTTATTAGAGGTAATTCTCTCATCACAATCATCTTCCATTTTCAAAAAAAAGAAATTCCTCTCAAATATTTTTTTCCCTCCTTCTACTCTCACCCAAACACAAATAAAAATACACACTAATCTATCCCCCAAATACATAAGATTTTCCCCCAATTATTATTAACCACTAAACCTAATTAGTGAGGGGTAAATTAGGAATTAAAAAAATAATTACATAAGGGGTGACCCGGAATTGCTATTGGGACTCCTATTTTGTCTTGTAGCTATATCCCCCAATTAGTTTTCATATCCCCCAATTAATCATTCTTAATTAAGTAATTATTAATTATATAAAATGCATAACTAAATTAAGCGATCAATAATAACATAGGACCACATGTATTTCCTTCTCTATTTCTATCACTAAACAGGAGATACTTTTAGTAAAACCTTTTTTAGGCGACAAGAAGGATTAGATTAAAACATAATAATGTTACGATTTTTTTTTAATTACAGACTGCTAAAATCAGCAGACAAACAAAGGCAAAACAAAAACACTTAACCAAAAGAATCATCAATTTCTTCCATACAGAGACAGGAAGAAGTACAAAGAGGTTGAGAATATATCCACCATCTGTGAACATTATGCCTAATAGCATAGGCAGCGAGTACATGGGCAACTTCATTTGCCTCTCGCGGAACGTACGCAAACACCACCTGATCAAATTTACTAACCATCAATTTGATCTGATGAATATAACGAAATAGTCTCCAAGGGAAATTAGGAGATACTCCGTTTAATGCAAGAACCACTCTTTGAGAGTCTCGTCAATGACAATTCTAATGAACTTCATATCCGCGGCAAGCCTGACAGCTAGCAGGAACGCTGAAGCTTCTGCGAGTAGATGACTCTGACAATCAGCTACATCCACTTATACACATAAGAACTTCCCAACCTGATTTTTGTCCATCATTGCACAAGAAGATCTATCGGTCCGCCATGCTGCATCTACATTCAGTTTTGTCATATTTGCATGAGGGGTTCTCAGTCGTTGATTCCTAACAGTGGCAGTAGAGGTATGGATAGGGATTGTGGCTTGAACATCAGACCCCTACTCATAATAATAGAACATATTAAACCACTTAAGAAAGTGCATTTTCCTGTGGTCCAAAGAATATCCCCACAAGAAATTGCGTAAGATCTTATTCATCCTTTTAATCACACACTTTGGGAGCAGCGACGTAGCCATATAATAGACAGGGATAAGTGCTAAAACTGACTGAATCATAGTAGTCCTTCCTGCACGTGTCAGATTGTGTCACTTCCAGCCTGGAAATATGTTCTCCATCTTCTCTATCAAATAGTTATAAGAAGTACAACTATTTTCATGTTTCAAAATCTTCACACCCAAGTATTTTTCCTGGCTATCCATAGCCCTTACCCCCAAAATATAGTTCACTGTCATTTACCTTTCTGGAGTCACCATTTTGCTGAAATGTATAAAAGGTTTGGCATAGTTGACTTGTTGTCCTGACAATGTGTAGTATTAGTGAAGAATGGTTTGCATCGCATCAACAGTTGAGTCAATCTGAGTCAACAGTTGAGTCAATCTGAGTCAACAGTTGAGTCAATCTGAGTCAACAGTTGAGTCAATCTGAGTTTCGTATAACATAACATCATTCATAAACATTGTATGTGTAACATAGGGAGCCCATCTGTTTAGTTTGTGTCCTGCATATAATCCTTGTCTCTCCATACTGTGCATGAGGCTGGATAAACTATGGGAACAAATGATGAATAAGTAGATAGAGAGCGTAAATCCTCGCCGTATACCTCTTTCCCCTGCGAAAAACCCTTCCGGATACCCATTAATCAACACAAAAAAGGTGGCAGAAGTTACACAGCTCAGAATAAGCTTATGAACATTATTAGAAATACCAAAACTCTAAAGCGCATAATTAAAAAGTCCCAATCTTAAGAGCAAAAGACCCAAGTAAAAAAAGTTGAGTTGTTCATTGATCAATATATTATCTAGAATTTATCTGTTGGGTATAAATGCAGATTGATCAATCAGATTATTGAGTGAAAGAATGATTCTAGAGGTGATTATTTTAGTGACTACTTTATGTTGGGGAATAACAATTAAAATTCATAATATATCAAACAACTAATTAATATAAGAGGCACTTATCTGTTTTTATGTCGTCTCCCATTCAATTGTTGACGTCTTCCACATCCCTGTTAAACACCATGAATGAACAAATTGGTAATGGTGGATTGAGGCACATGTTCAACACGCGTCCTTAAGACAAGAATGCCCTACACACACTCGAATAGATGATGCTATAGCCCCACGGGCATCTCGCCCAAGATACAATAACTTAACAAATTTGAATAGCACATTCAAACTGTCCTTTTAGAACTTGGCAAATGAAAACTCACGAATCGTTAGCACTTAAAACCTCGTATCAAACATAGAAAACGAAGAAGAAGAGGTATACAACACCGTGTGGATTTGAGAGAGATTTTTTTTTCTATACTTCTCAAAACCCTAGTGCAATCTCCATATATATATGTAAGATAAAAACTTACCTAATAAAACTAAGAGATAATTTTGAAGGTATTTTATTTATTTTGAAAAACCGCTTATAATAAAATTTTTATTCACATAAAAACCGGTGGTTTTCCAACAATCCCCCACATGAATGAAAATACGATAAAACACGAAAAACAGAAATATCACGAATAGGCATAGGTGTCCATTAGGTCTTGAACCTTTGCTTAGTGAGAGATTACCGAATTACTTGTTAGCCAAGTCTATAAAGTCTTGAACCTGTCTAACATTTGGTGTAACTCGCAATAACAACCACACATGATATCTCCAAGGTTGCTCCAAGCTCCGCCCTGTGTCCATTTTGGCCCCGGACGATCTTGCTTCTAATGCTCTAGAGAATCACTGACTTCACATAGGAAGCGCCCCACTTCCTCATTCGATAGGTGAGTTCCATCAAGAGTGTTTCATCGCTACACCCCACTTCAATCTTAAATTGAAACTATGGAACTCATTAAGACTCATTAAAAGTCATCCTTCACATGCAGCCACACTATCACATCTACACCATAGGAAGGGACAAAGAGAATATAATTCTTCGATAGTGTTTACCTTTACCCACCATAAATTAGTTGTCTCATTCAAACCTTGATCTTGGGATATCCAAATAAAGAAGGTTGAGTATCCTTCATGGCAAGTTTAATTTTGTGAGCTTAAGTCCCATCCCCTCGATGTATAATTTCAAACTATCTCTAGATTATCCTTTTCACAAAGGATCACTAATTTTTCTCGTTGACTTCACTATGTCCATGAGGTTCTCTTTGACTTTACATGTCCCATCGAGACTCTCTTTTTGACTTTCATGAATCAACTAAAATTACTTCATTAGAGAGTATAGTTGTCTTACCGAATTAGCCTTCTCCGAGTATGTCTAGACTTTGTCATCATTTTCATTTACTTTAGACTCACATAGTCAATTGAGTTTCTGTAATGATGGCCACTGTGGCTTCTCGTCACAGAGGAATATCTTCTAAGAAGCATACTAATAGCCATTCGGCTTCCCTCTCCCCGTTGAATTAAAGCACACGAACATTGATTTCGAAAACCAATTTCATCATGTCTATTTTAAGGACTTCCTTAGATAGACAATTCCTTAAGAGGGTACACACATAAGCTAAGATTTTTCGATAGCCCTAAACAACAACATCTCTTAAGGTCAAGACAATATGTATCGCATATACAATTTAAGATGTACCTCAATTATCTCAAGTCTCTCGATCGATCATCCCAAGAATTTTTTTGAGATACTAGTGTATTTGTATACACTTTATATACCGTACATTTACAATAAACATTAAACTCATCGAGTTTGACAAAGACCATTTTCTTCAATTTCTTCGGTTCCCTTTGATCCTTTAGATCATATCAACTAACTTGGTCTTTAGTCAAATCATAAATATCAAATTTTCCATAGGTGGTTGTAAATCATACAAAAATACATGTATTATTCACTAGTACTCAGCTTCCTCAAAATTAAGGTTGGTAATATATATCACATATTTGAAATTAAATATGTACCTCATGCATTCCAATATCTCGATCCTCTAGTCAACATCCCCGTGGGTTTTCCAAGGTAAACATGGACATGCACATCTCTGCTTTACAACACATACTAAACACGTTAGACGTAAACTATATCCTCAAAATTTATTTTGGTTACCTACTGATCCTTTAGACCACGTCAATCGCATATTAGTTTCCTGTCAAATCTTAAATAACACCGATTTATTAGTAGACGTAAAACATGTTTATCATATCACAAGATATATATCATAATAAAGACAATCAATAAGATTCTTACGCAAATATATATGTAAAAGCAGGTTGCATCACGTACACTTCATTTTCTCTGAACCTCGTAGTTTGTCCCGCATACGATTAACCTTTCTAAGATACTCAAAATCCGCTTGTGTATTGTTACACAATTAGTCTAAGGATAGAATTCACAATAGACTATCTAAGTCAAGCCTCTATACTGACTTCCTCTCTTTCTTCAAAAAGACAAACACAGATCCAAAAAGGATTTTTCATGAGAAATGTCTATGTTTCTCTTGTAAGATTCGGACCCTTAAGGTCATCCTCTAAATATCTCATGACACCTTGAATGTTTCTAACTCCCAAACATACACGAGTTATGGTTACAGAATTCTGATTACCCACTAAAAACAAATTATTCATTGGTATTGTCAAGATTATCCTTAAAAGTTTTCATCGCATATATACCTGCCGCAGTCGAGGTGTACGGATTAAAAGATCATAGATCTTAGCCCCCAAAAACATTCTGAATTCTAAAAGACTAGTCACGATTATTATCTTAGCCAAGTGTATCGTAAGGAAACACTGAGGTGCACTAGCCAAAGAAATCAAAGGAAAAATCTAGATATACCTTACGAGAATCATATCCCTGGATACTAGTTCTTAAACAAGCTCAAAAAAACCATTCAACTTGTGAGTGGTGTCTGTAAGTAACACTCCAAGGCTCTGAATATTCAACGATCTAAGCATATGCATCGATGTTCATCAAGGCCTAAAAATGCATAAGCAACCAAACTGGCAAAAATCCTTGAATCCGTCAAAGTATGACTATGGCCAAAGGTCCTCCCACATTTTAGTACTTCCAGTAAGTTCAAAATGGAAACTAGGATAGTAAACCAACGTGATAAACCTACCACCCTCTTCTCCTTTAGTTGATATCCTCGGCATATTTTAGAATGCTCTAATTCTACATTATCATTATAAAGGTGTCAACCTAAATAGCTTCTCAATGACAATTGCATACACGAACTATTTTAGGAGTGTTTACCATAATTCATTCTTACTCCATGAGATTTACTCAACTCAAAATAAAACATGCAACCAGTAAAGGCATCTTTCTAGATGGAGGTTGGTACCTGTTGCGAGTTTCATAACTTACTCGTACCGCCAGGTATGTTTTTACATGATGGAGGATGCAATTTCGTTGGCACAATCCAGTGTTCCAGTTCTATATCCTTCGCATTATCTTCGCAGGCAAATCGTTTACCTGACTAACTTACACTCACAACCAAGGTTAGTGATAAAAAAAAAAAATTAGTCAACATCAAGAATATGCTACAATATCACAAATTGCCTCACACTTTTAAGGTATATCTTGAACAACAACAGTTCAATCAATCGTCTACTACCTGTAAGCTGCAGATATTGGATATGAAAGTTAACAACCAATAAATTTGTTAGAAGATGCTCCCAAAGTCCCAGTAATGCAATAGGAGTTCATAATTATACATCTTAACCTTAGACCTTACACGGTTATCATGTGTATTCCTGCTTGCCACCTAGCACAACTCTTCAAGCTCTAAGTCAGGGATTAAAGCTGAAATCAACAAGCAAATTGATAGGGATAGTTTTCGGCCTTCTATGCATATCTCTTGACTTGGTAAGAGATATTGTCTTCCCTCCTAACAAACCCTGCCAAACTGACAGTGCTAATTCCTATGTCTAGGCTATAGCATCTCCGTGACAGGCTAGAATCTGCAAAGCTTTTCCTTTGAAGTAAAATTGCAATGTAATCAGTCAGACCCATTAGCATCTTTGAATTCATACATACTTTGGTCCGGTTAAGCATTATACAAACATGCAAATTCTACCAATTCAAATAAAATCTCAGAGAAATAATCACCATTTGCATCAACTGATCCGGCAGTCTCAATTAAACCATCTCTGTAATATTGAATGTAAATTATAGATGCCAAAAAATGTAGACGTACCTATGTAGAGTACAGATTACTCTACCTTTTGAACCTGAATGGAGTCCATAGAAGTGAAGGAAAACAAGAAGGACTCTTGTTTCTCCAAATTCCAGCTGATTCCATTACTCACTTGTCAGCGTTTAAGCATGCGTATCAAGTCCAAACGTTGATACATTTATGTAGGTTCTAGACCAGATGATCGTTTGCTTCCGTCATCTCTTTCTCCCAAGTATCAAGTCGACATGTTGATACGCTTGTAAAAGTACCATCCATGTCGTAGCTTTCTGCTCATCAATGAACCGAACACCAGCTGGGAAATGTAACAACATTATTAAATTTACTCCTCAACATTATTAGATTAACCATGGTTAGATTAACCCCTCAACATGGTTAGCTTTCTGCTCATCATGAGCTGTACGTTAATAAGGGGCTCAAGATAATGGTTAGCTTTCTGCTCATCATGAGCTGTACGTTAAATTTCCCTTGTTTGGGTAAACAAGGGAAGAGAAACAACAATCTCAACATTCTTTTAAATCAATAATTAGGTGTCAATTACCCACTGTAAGGATCCTTTCTTCTTAGGGTTTAAAAAATTTTGATTCATAAAAAATCAAGACCAGGCTCCAGTTTACTAGTCCTAGTTATTAAACCCAATTTTAATTGTTATTATGGAAAAAACTTTTGTCTTAAGATTGTTGGGGAATAACAATTAAAATTCATAATATATCAAACAACTAATTAATATAAGAGGCACTTATCTGTTTTTATGTCGCCTCCCATTCAATTGTTGACGTCTTCCACATCCCCGTTAAACACCATGAATGAACAAATTGGTAATGGTGGATTGAGGCACATGTTCAACACGCCGTCCTTAAGACAAGAATGCCCGCCACACTCGGAATCAGATGATGATATAGCCCCACGTACATCCGCTCCAAGATACAACAATCCTAACAAATTTGAATAGCACATTCAAACTTGTCCTTTTAGAACTTGGCAACCGGAAAACTCACGAATCGTTAGCACTTAAAAAACCCTCGTATCAAACATAGAAAACGAAGAAGAAGAGGTATACAACACCGGTGGATTTGAGAGAGATTTTTTTTTTTCTATACTTCTCAAAACCCTAGTGCAATTCCATATATATATGTAAGATAAAACTTACCCAATAAACTAAGAGATAATTTTTGGAAGGTATTTTATTTATTTTGAAAACCGTTTTATAATAAAATTTTTATTCACATAAAACCGGTGGTTTTCCAACACTTTATACAATACATTACATAATGCGATGGTATATAATCACTGTTACGATGGATGTTTTACTTTAAGTGGGGATCTGACAAGTTCTGGGATCATTCTAATGAAGCATAAATGGATGGGTATATAATCACTTGTTTTACAGATGGATGTTTTATACATTACTTTAAGTGGGATCATTTAGAACAGTTACAGCTATACAGGGGTTGATTCCTTTAAGTGGGATCTTGACAAGTCGGGAAAATATACCGTCAAATCATGATGCCGATTTGGAGAAAGAAAATGATCGTGCTTCTCTAAACCTAAGAATCTGGGTCAAGACGATGGCCACATAAAATTGGTTTCTTTCTTTAGTTGGTTTTTCATAAACATTTAGCCACCATGGACTATCTTTACAAGAGAGGTAAGCTTCTAGTAAATGGTTGTTTAATGTTGTCTCCCGTTAGGGAATCGGCCCTCACATCTTATGTTCCATTGTAAGTTCTCTTCTCAAATTTGGAATTACTTTATTTCGGGAGTCGGTCTTTTGGTGCTTCCGAATTGTATTGATGCAATTATTAAAGGTTGGAAGTGTAAACTTATCCATCCTATTGGTAAGAAGTTTCGCCTTTGATTCCCGCAACCATTTGTTGGACTCGTGGAATTCCTAGAATGCTATTGTCTTTGAAGAAGGTTCTCGCTGTGGTAAAGAAAGTTAATAAACAGTGAAGATCCAAGTTTACAATTTGGCTCGCAATGATGATGTCTTTAAAGGGTGTGCCTTTAATTCGCTTATTGTTAATCGGGGTAGCTATTTCATTTCTTAAAAGCTTCGTTGTTTAGCTTGGTTTGTTGGTTTTTTGTCTAGAGATTTATTCTCTACTGTAGTGGTGTCTTGTTGTAGCTCCTGAGCTTGCTTTCCTACTTCTTGTAGGCTTTTCTATATATTAACTTTTGCCGATAAAAAAAAAACAGATGGATGTTTTACTTTAGGAACAAGTGCAAGGTACGAATGATTCAAACCAGAGTTAATTCTTCAAACTCAAGTACCTTGAACCACCAATAACATCAAGACCACCAATGTGCCAACACTTGTTGTAAAAGATGGTCGGGTATCTGTCATGTCCCGATTCTCTCAAGGACCCAATGTTCTTAATGGTGGTGTATATTTCATCGGGAGAAGGCACTACACCCAATTCGCTACGTTCAACCTGAGAAATAAGGTTAATGCAATCAAGAGAAAAAGACAAAGGGTAA
This sequence comes from Papaver armeniacum, assembly GCA_023531295.1. Classification (NCBI taxonomy): domain Eukaryota; kingdom Viridiplantae; phylum Streptophyta; class Magnoliopsida; order Ranunculales; family Papaveraceae; genus Papaver; species Papaver armeniacum. Next base: position 17,095 of record JAJJWW010018761.1, read on the forward strand.
ACAGAATGATCTTTAGTAAAAATGCTTTGGAAGTGGTTTACAAGAAGCGACTTAATTATATCAGGCTCCCGTAACCCATAAATTATCATTATCATCAGAGATGCAGAAAATCCTACTACTACATCCGAATGAAGTATGCTAAGAAGTAAATAAACAAAGGCATCAAAGAACACAATATTTACGTGGTTCGGATGATTACCACGTCCACGGGGGTTAAGGGATGATCTTATTACTTCAACGCAAGATTACAAGGATCAACACACACAACAATACTCACAAATGCCTAATACTACTCTCCTTTATCTCACTTTTTTCCTTTTCCAAAAAAACCTCCTCTACCTTCCTACACGATCTCTATTTATAGATACAAAGCGGTGATACATCAATATTACAAAGGTTGAGCCCGGGTATAGCTTCCCGGATGTTCTCCTCGGGCGACTTGCCGGGTGCTTCAATCGACCTGCTTCCTTCCTCCGACCGAATCATCTAGCCGAGTGGTGTCATCGCCCGATGTCGCAAGTTGGGTGGATGTGATCGCACGCTCTTCAAATGCTTGGCCGAGTCTGCCTCGCCGAGCTTCCTTCATCTCCTTACCAACCCCGTCGTTGCATTAGTTGTCCTCGAACTCTACGAGCATCACATCAAAGCTTTTTCCCCTTTATGTCAACTTCTCGAGCCATTCTCCTCCTCTTTCCCGTGTCCAGCCTCAAGAGGTGATTCAGTTGCTTCTAGTACTCATTTCTGCCCGGTGCGACCTTAGTCGTGGATGGTTCCACCTAGCTCCGTGGGTTATTTGCACCTACATTTATGCCCCTTCTTCCACTCGTGTGATCGACACGTGGGAAGAAACCGCCGCCTTCCCACGCCCTGGGCCATGCCGGTTTTCCGCCATGTCGTTCCCCACTTCCTTCATGCGTTGCAACCAGCTTTTTTACCTTTCTCGTCGATACACCGGAGAGGTTTATAAACCCGATTCTTAAACCTCATTCCCTTTACTTTTCCTTAGCCATTTTTTATTTTCCCCGTTCTCTCCGTTCGTCCCGCTTCTCCTTCATTATCGTTAGTTATCTTTCCACAGGTTTTCTTCCTTTTTCCTCCATTGTCCTGCATCTTCCTTGTTTCCGTCACCGCTGCAACTTCCGATTTAGGTCGTATTCTCGCTCCTCCGGTCGTTTCTTCTACCAATTTTCATGGCATCTTCGACTCCTTCCATGACGGACAAAAGGTGTGTGAGCTATGTGTTTTCGATGAAGACGGTGTATCGCCCGATTCTTTTGTTTGCTATAGAGAGCCCTTCTAAGCATGATTATCGTGCTCTAGATTCTATATTTTCGATAACCTCTTCGTTTTCATGTAGGGCTGAGCAAGAGAGTTTCTAAAGATTTATCTGATGAGCGATTCATTCAAAGAATCAAAGATGAGTTCGACCTCCATGGTTATGATGTCGCCTCTTTGTCGGGTCAAAAGGCGTTTTAAAGAAAGATGATGTCCTAAAGTTTCTCACTCGCCGAGGCGACCATTGTCACCAAGGGCCAATTCGAGCTCGGGCTTCGTTTTCCTCTCGTATGATCCCAACCGACTGCTTTAAGGAAGCCCTCTCCAAGATCTGTCCGTCTCGTGCCTTAGCTCAATGGAATGGCAATACCTTTCGTATTTTGTCCGAGTGGAGAAGCGCAGCCGAGGCGAGTGTTCTCCTACTACTTGGTCCACTTATCATCCTTCTCAAGCGGGTGATTATACTCCCGCCAGGCCAGCCGGGACAATAATCGTCGGATCGCTACCAATGGCGATCTTGCCCGGCTTTTGTGCCGCCAGCCTCATCGCCATAAGACTCTTCCCCGAAGGTGTCAGAAACTTATATTGATGAGGATCCCGAGGGAAAGAGTTCCAACAAGCATGCCCGGTCATACTAGTGACGCGGCTTGGGATCGGGTTCCATTGGCTATTTTCGGTCCTCTTTCGAGTGGCAAATTTCCTCCTCCGGCCGAGTTTTATCCTTTTTGGGTGGTCAATATCGATCGGGTAAGTTTATTTCCATATCTTCTAGCTTGATCGATTGGCTCGGGCGACTCGTGGGGTGATGTTTTAATTTTGGTGTTTTCAGACTAAGTCCCAGGGTGCTCCTACTGAGTCTTTTTTTTTTTGACGTACATGTACGTGCCCCTATTTGTTGCCTTGCATGGTCTGGACACGGCCATGCGCAGAGGCCGAGGGGTTGAAAAGGTTGGTGGTGTCACGAGGGACCGTGAGGATCCCGATGATCGGTCGCTTTATCACATTTCATGAGGAAGTCTCCCGCAAATCTTCCGATGTTTCGTCTACCCTTGTAGTGGGAAAGCCCAAAGGGAAAGGCAAGGAAACCAAGGATGATCTATCTCGCCCTGAGAAAACCGTGCCCCGGAGTTAGCCGATAAAGGGATTGTTCTTGCCGATGGCGTTGTGTATCTTGGAGTCTCGATGATGATGACGATGATGATCCTTTGATGAGCAGATAATGTCAAGGTGGTGAGGAGGAGATATCTCGTGGTGGTTATTCATGGTGAAGAAAATGTTGTCAGCTGAAGCGAGTTGCCGGGAGCTCTGGCCTCCGTAGTTCCTAACTCTGGGCAAGAATACTTTTTTACCGTCTCGGGTCCTATGTGCAACTCTCTTGGGGCCCTCATTTCCCCGAATTTTTCCTCTCTCACGGATGAAGAGAAGATCCAGGCTGTCTCGCTTATGCGCCGCCGGCTTGAAAAGCACTTTTTGATCTCATTGTAAGTTTGTGTTCTTCGTGTTATGCTTTCACACCATGGGGTAACCGATAACGACAATGGTGTTTGTAGGATATCAATCGTCAGTTGTTGAATGTCGCCCTTCAACGCAAGGGAGGCCGCCAAGAAGGAGGGTCTTCGCCTCTTTGTTACAAAGCAGAACGTGAACGATCTCGAAAGTCGGAGAAGCACTTGGCCGAGACCCAAGGTATTTATTTTACTTTCAACTAGTTATGATTAATCTTGTAGTGCCAATATCCCGAGCTTAGCATCACTCCGCGTAGCCGAATCTTCTAGTGCGGAGGCCGACACCGCCACGAGGTGTCGTTTGTTGAAAAGGGAAGTGAACATAGAATGGGATCACGTTTTCGAACTTACAACAGAATAGTTAATAAGGATGCTAAGATCGATCGCTCGCAGACCGAGATTAAGGATCTTCACCAAACCGCATCGCTACGAGACTTTTGAGTATGTCCCCGAGGAAATTGATAATCTTAGTGGGAACTTAGCTTGCCCAAGGTATCGCCGCCGATAAACATTGTTGGCCGACAACTTAGAGAGTCAATGTGGTCGGCCGAGACTTCGGTGTTCGAGATTTGCATGCGTATCGCTCCGATCTTGGGGAGAGGGATGTCGCGAGAAGTGTAGCCGAATCCCTTGAGAAGCTTAACGAGTCCAAAAGGTTTCGAGGAGCTGGAGTGGGTTCGCGCTCAATTATCGTTTGGTGATAGCCCACTCCCCCACAGAGGGTAATGGAGTGATCATAAGAAGTACCGCCCCACTAATGAGTTTAACGAATGATATTAGAACTTTCTTCAAAGATGTCTTCTCGAGTGTAGCCTCTGTCCGAGTCCAAGAGACCATTAGAGTAGTTGCCCTTTTGCTGGAAGGTGGTGTGCCTCGTGTTGTGCTTTCCTTGTCATTGTCTTAGTGTCGTACAGTGTGACTGACCGTCCTTGTTGTTTTGGCAATGGAGCGTAAGAAGGCTAAAAAGCATCGTTGGAAGAAGAGAATGCCCGATTGAAGGAGGGAGTCTCGCTTGCTCGAGCGGTGGCCACGCCAAGCTTAAAGCATCGGCGCACCGGCGCAAAATCTTATTGCCGAAAAGGAGAAGTTTAATGATGAGCCTGCCTCGAAGGTTAAAGCCAGGTGAAGGCAAAGTGCTTTTGATAAGAAGCGGCCGATGCCGCCTTAAGAAGGCGATTCCTGGTCTGCTTCTAAGGAGTGAACATGTATTTTTACACAAGGCCGCTTTCTTACCCTTTCCCGGGGTTGTAATCCGCTCAAACACCTTTAATTTCTCGTAAACTTTTAATGGGGTGCCGCGTCACGATTTGGTTGTCTTTCTTGCTACCGACGCTATTATGCATGTTAATGCTCTTATTTATGTTAAGTTGACGACGTGTGGTTTATTTTTGCGACCTTGTTATGTATGCCCGCATAAATAGATAAAGTTAATCATAAATGCCGTTTCGTCGAACACACTCAACAAGGAGGATCATCTGGGCCCAACGCCATGTCCCGATTGAGGTATCTCATCACCGTCTCGAGATCTAGTGGAAGGGTAGTTGGTCTTTCCTAATTTCTATAGGATCGATATCCCAAGAAGTTATCGATTAACCTTCTTGGGCAAGTGATTTCGTCCACTTGCGAGGGAGCAAAGGATCGTCGATTGTCGAGTACTCATGCTCGACATCGGCCACTGGTTTCCAACCGCCAGGCCCTAGGAATACCTTGGCACTTGCACAATTCCATCGCCCCGAATAGTGTTCGAAACGACCATTCGACAACTGGCCCGAAACGACCATTCGACGCACTTGTCATATTTCCAACCCCACGTGGCCTTTCACGGAAATAAATGGCAAGATATCATACCTGGTTTTATGGATGATATAGCTTTAGTCGCAGAAGATCTCCACTGGCCGTGGCTCGTGTGTTCCGTCCGATTTTAGATCCCGTACGCCCTTCACCAACCTTTTCAACAATGGTGGGTCCTCCCCATCATGGTGCTAGCTTTCCGCCTTTTTTTTATCACGTTCATAACCGGGTAGATGCTTTATACCAACCGTCCCGGTTGAAATTTTCCGGGTCGAACCCGTTTGTTGTATTCCCGCTGGATTCTTCGTTGATAATTTTCCATTTTCAAGCAGGCCATCTCTTGTTTCTTCTAGATCGTCGAGTTTAGCTAGGATAAGATCCACCGAGATGTTTCGCCTCCATGCTTCGGTTCTTGAGGTGGGGTATCATTGCCTCTGTGGGAAGGATGGCTTCGGTCCCATATGTTAACATGAAAGGCGATAACTGCTGCCTCTCTCGCGAGTTGTCCTATATGCCCACAAACGTTAGCAAAAGTTCTTTGCACCATTCTCCATATTCCCCGTCGAGTTTCTTCTTCATGTTATCGGCGATGGTCTTGTTCGTGATCTCGGCCTGTCCATTGCTTTGGGGGTATTGTGGGCGTAGACTTGCTCTTTCTGGGATGTTGTAGGTGTTGAATAGCAGGTCGATGTTCTTGCCCCGTAATTGTTTCCCATTGTCGTAGAGACGATTGCCGCCAGATCTAAAGCGACATATGATGTTCCTGATGAATCTGAAAACATCTTTATCCCGTATGTGTTTCAATGGAGCGCTCAACCCATTTAGTGAAGTAGCTTCGGTTGCTAAAATTAGGTACTTCCTTCTCGCCCCGATCCACGTGCAATGGTCCCACGATATCGATCCCCCATTTAGCAAAAAAGGCCAAGGGGCCGGATAACGGAGTTTAATGTCACCGCCGTGCATGTATCTTTTTTCCAAATTTTTGGCATTCGTCGCACAAGGGGCCATATGCCTCGCGTCCTCGTTCATGTACGGCCGGGTATCCCATGGTTTTAGCTCGTGCCGCTAGGCTACGGCCCGAGCCGTGGTTTCCCGCCCCCCATAGTGCATTGGCTGAGGATCGTGTGCCCTTCTTCTTTACTCAAGCATCTTAGTAATGGTCCCAGTGTATGACTTTCGTATAGGGTGCCGTCTCTCAAGATCGTACGTAACGTTTGCTTTTGATTTTTTTGATCTCGGGTCTCCCCCTGGGCAACTTTCATGTTTTGAGGTATTCGTGAATCGCTTCCTCCAATCATCGGCCCGATATTGATCCGCAGTGGTTGCCGCGACATGTGCGACGATATCCACGCTCCTGCACGAAGGCATTAAGACACTCATAACTCCGATGCCTCGACGCTTGAATCGCCAACATGGAAGCAATGTATGCCAAAGGCGTCCGAGTGGCGATTGTCCTTTCTACACATATGCCTAAACTTGATGCTCTGTGATCCGGCCGATGTAGAATTATACGAGCTCCCAAATTTCCGTAGTGAGGGTCAGTGTATGGCGTATTTCCCGTTGATTTGTCGTGACAACTAGCCGGGAGTCGCTTGTGTCGTACTTCTGATTCCCATTTCCACTATCAAGCGCAAAGCATGTACTACCGCCTCGTATTCCGTGGACATTGTTAGTTGCTTTAAACTCAAGCCTAAAGGAGTGGACCATCTTTTTCCCTTTGGCGTCGGGAAGACCAATCCTAAACCCGATCCGTCTTTGGCTAGATGACCCATCCACGAAAACCTCCCATCGCGTCCTGGTTGTATGGTTTCCGGAGTGTGTCTGACGGGTCCTCTTGGTCTTCCTCCATTCCGGCATGTCTTCTACTTGCCTTTGTCGCCGAGGGGGAAGTCCGGCCAGAAGTCGGCCATCAAGGTGCTTTTACCCGTTCTCATTTCGTAAACGATGTCGAACTGCTTTATTTGCGCACTCCACTTAGAGATCCGTCCCGACCTCGGTCGCATTGTCGAAAAGTACCGACTCTATGGAGGACTTTGTAAGCACCCGAATCTTATGGGTTTGGAAAATACGTCCGAAGCTTCTCAGAGCAAACACCAATGCTAATATTAGTTGCTCGATCCCCGGTGTAGTTCCTCTCTCTGGATTCATGGTCTTGCTTATGAAATACACCGGCTTTTCTTTCCTCCCGCGTTTGACTAGTACGGCGCTAATGGCGTGATCGCTGCCCCAAGGTATAGTGTTAGTATGTCCTCGGGCTCGGGTCTCTCGTAACACCGGCAGACTCGGCGAGATGTTGCTTGATTTTTTGAAATGCTTCTTCACACTCCTCATCCATTTAAACTTCTCTCCTTTTCGTAATGTCCCGAAGAAGTCCTTGCACTTGTCGGACGCACCGAGAGATGAATCCTCCTAAGGCCGCCAAGTTCCCATTCAATCGTTGCACGTCTTTGACTTAAGTGCGATGGCATTTCTACGACGGCTCTGTTTTTATATGGGTCGGCTTCACCTTTTGTCGGTGATTATGTATCCTAAAACTTGCTCGAGGTGACCCAAAAGTGCACTTGGCCGGATTTACCTCATCTTGTATCTCCTCATGGTTTGAAATATGCCTCGAGGTCGTCGATGTGGTTGTTGGCCACTTTGCTCTTGACCAACATATCGTCCCACATACCTCAATGGTGTCGTGTATTTTATCTTTCGAACATGTCTTCCACCAACCTTGATAGGTGGCGCCCGCATTTCTCAATCCAAATGGCATTTTGGTGTCGCAACATAATCCGCTTGGTGTGAAGAAGGATGGCGTTCTTGATCTTCGGGGGCCAGGTATTTGATTATATCCCGAGTATCCGTCCATGAGCGTTACGCCTTATACCCGACAATGGGATTCCACTAGCTGATCGATGCCGGGAGAGGGAAGCCGTCCTTGGGCATGCTTTGTTCAAGTCACTATAGTCGATGCAGATTCGAACGCCCCCATTCCTTTTGGGGACTATCACCATATTAGATATCCATTGTGGGTATTGGGCCTTTCGAATGATTCCGCTGCGTACAACTTCTTCGCCGCCTCCACCGCCGGTTGTAACTCGGGTGCGATTCTTCTCATCTATTGTCCGATAGGTTTGAACTTGGGGTCTATCCGTAGGTGGCGCGAGAAAGTGCACTCTCCGGGTCAATTCCTTCCATGTCGTGCATTTTCCAAGCAAATATATCCATGTGCTCCTTCAAAAGAGTTATCAACCATTGAGATTGTTCGTTTGTTAAGAGAGACCCTATTCTCACTAATCTTGGCTCCTCCTCGGTGCCCATTGGACTTGTCTGGGTTGTATCTAGGGCCGAGAAATTTGCTTTGGTTGGATTGTCACGGCCTCGTGATTGCTATAAGGTCTCTTTCTAGGGCTCATAGGTAGCGATGGCTTGTGACATTACCCTTTCCACTCATCTCCCGCCTTTATTTCCTTAGACTTCTTTCTTGACGTTTCTCGACCGCCTCTCATTCTCGTCGGACGTCTATCCGCACGCACCGCCTCGCCGACCTGGGGTCGCCTAGCACCTCTACCACTCGATACGATGGGAACCACATCTTTGATGATAGGCCGAGGCGACTCCCTTAATTCCCGCAAGCTGTGGTCACCTGGATCGCTTCGGATGGTGAAGCTAAACATCGACCACGCAGTAAGGTGGTGAGTGTGTCAAGTAATCCTCTCCGTTCGAGACTCCTGAGGTGACTTCTCCCTTTGGTACCGCCACACCGTTGAAGCCAGATTCGATAGGTTGATCGGATCGGGGGATGTCATCGGACAATTCCATCCTCTTTGAAAGTGTCATAGAACAGACTCGACCGAGCCGCCGCCGTCCATTAATATCCCGCGGACGCCCCATTCCTCGATCGCCAGAGTTATTACTAAGGGATACCCGTGGGCCTCGGCCATTCAATGGGACATCTTTCGTCCGGGAAGGTGATCGGCCGCATCATCCATGGTTCCACGGGTGTGGTCTTGGCCACACTGAGGATTTCTTTGCCCGATCGATCCCTTTATGAATTCTCGAGGTGACACCCGCTCCCAAGTCGTACCTTGAGTTGCGAGTGCGATATGGTGTTGCAGAAGAACCGGTGCCACGATTGATTCTTATTTGTGCACGGACGTCGGGCCGAGCAGATTAGGTGTCGGCGATGTCTTGACGAAATGTCGAAATATCCATCTCGTATTAGGTGATGGACGATGTCTTTCACTTCCCTACAATCATTAGTTGAATGACCTCGAAACTCGGTGGTAATGGCAAAACTCGGGTGGTTCCTTGTTTCGCCGAACCGAATCCCCCGAGTCTTGGGATATCGGATATCATTCCTCTTCGACTTCTTTGAATATCTCTTCTAGCGGTGCATTCAGCGAGTGTAAGATCTGTGTTCGTGACGGGCTTCTTCCTTTCTCGACCCAAAATTTTTGTTCTCCCCATGATGCGTGTGTTCGGCCTTTTCTCGATCGTTTCATGGCTTCTCTGGGGTCGCTCTACCGTGGCGCTTGTCTCTTGTACTCCTCTCGCCTTGTGCTCCTTCCCGAATCTCCTCTAAGGCGATGTAGTGCTCTTTGCATTTTCCGGATTTCTCTTAGTGTTTTAGGCTTCTCGTGTACATTGCTACCCGTATGGGATCCGATTTCCTAATGAATTCTCGAAGCCGAATATCCGTTGATCGACCGGTACCTTTCCAATGTCCGTACACAACTTTCTCCATCTCGTCCGTTGGAGAGCGCAGCGCTCCTCAACCTTTGCAAGTGTGAATGTGCCTTATTGACTCGGGGCCGAGCTATACCGTTATGCATGTAAGTCTCGAGAAAGGTTTCCACCTGTGGTTGCATAGCTTCCAACGGATCTACATCGGAAGGGTGTAGAACCAACCTTGCTTCGCCTCCAAACTTGCCGGAAGAATTTGCACATGACCACATCATAGTTCTTCCACTAAGCAACAAGGACATTCCGTACATTTTGATGTGCTCTCTCCGCATCACCCGTGTCGTCAAAACCTAGACGGAAGACGGGTAACGTGTACTTAGGCTGAATGAGTCCGATCCAATTCCTAGTAAACGACGTCTTCTGGGCTTCACTGATTACTTCTGCTAGCTTGTCGTCCTTGCTGTTCCCCTCGTCAGTTTTTTGACCATTTGCTCGAGTTGTTCGATCTTTTATTTGGTTGTCGCATCGATATCCCTCATTGGTTGCTTCTTCCTCGGTCGAAGAATCCTCGGTTGGCCCATACCCTCCTCTTGGCCGATTAGGGTCGAGTATGCGTTCTCGGCTTGGGGAGGGGGTGGAGTGCTCTCTACGAGTGTGGTTGCTAGAGCGCCGGCTCGATGATCCTCTCGACCCCGTTCTCCCGTTACTGGAGTTGGTAATTTTCATGTTTTAAAGCTAGGTTTCTTTGCGCTCTCTCATTAGGTCTTCTTGTTTTCTTGGCTCGCCAATATAGCGAGTAACATTGGTCGGTGCTTTCATGGCTAGAGTGGCCATTCACTTGGGGTCCTGTATATTAGGGTGCAGTTGGAGGTCTCATCGAGAGAACGACAGGGGGACGATCGGAGCTTCGGGATAGTCGGCCGCTGGTGGGGGATGTCCCGGTTGTGGTCGCCCTTGCCAAATGTACTCGCCAAGCCTCTCACCTTCTTGTTCTAGTTATACTGGTGCTCGTCGGTCGTCTTTTCCCGCGTTCCTACCGTATTGTCTGCACTTCCTCTTCCTCCTGATCCGATGCAGCTTCTTCCGCTCCATGTTGTCCCTCCTGCCTCCCGCCCACCTGGCCCGAGTTAATCCTCAGCATCCCGGGTGGTAGATCGTCGTCTCGGCCCAAATCGAATTCATCGACCGTAGTCATGCCTTTGATTAATGCATGAGTCTCGCCGGTTGTTTGGCCGATGATCTTCGTGTCGGGAATCCGTGAGTCCTTCTTGTACACTAGATCCCGCATCGTGATTGAAAGCCAGATCCGCTGCCCCGGAGGTGCTCGCCATTACCTTCATATCACCCGCTCCCCGCCGCCCGCCCGTTCGTACCTTACGTCGAAAAAGCACATAACACTTACTAACTGCCAAAAGGTTAAGGATAGCATGCCAGCTAGCAGGCAAGGTGGGAAAAGTTCTTATAGTACACTCCCATTTACGCTTAGCGTGTTGGTCTCAAGAATCAAGTTGTTTTTGGCCGTAAAGAACAATCTTTGAAAAGTCGTCTCCTCGACACATCGCCGGGTACTTTCCCTATGCATTAATCATTATTTGTCCTAACATTCCTAGCGCCTTAAGTCATTAATCACCCGTACGTTAAACCGAAGATTTTTTCTTGGCGACGATGGATAGTAACGACAACCCTCAACAGTACAGGCCGATGGCATTCCTATAAAAGTTGCTTACCCCTGAGATGGTCAACCGTAGGATTCAGCGCTTTACCGATTTCGTGAGACTTTTAGTGTAGGATCAAAATGAGATTCGCCTAACGAACCACTCACTGTAATACTTCCACAGTAAAACGAGTAAATGAAGACAAATGTAACGATATCTATCCTTAAATCATGGAGGTGATCTTTAGATGATAAATCTAGCAACTCTATGCGTGCACGACCGCTAGAGTCTTTCATTTAGCATCAACTATCCTCAATAGATGTTGATAGGAGCTCGTTGAATCTCTCTTTAACGAGGTTTGAAACAATAGATGACGGCCGACGAGATGGGATTTCCTTCTAGCTTCTACCAACATCGAAAGATGTTATTTCTGGGAGCTCACGGATCTTCCAATAACTCGCCGAGGTGTCTTAAGCAAACAACCTAGCTTAATGAAGCAAGACTTGACGACTTTGTTTAAACGAAAGACATGTTTTGCTAGAAAACAAAGATAATAAACAAGAACACAAAGCGAACTTATCAAACCGATGTTCGCTAGGAAACAAAGATGCAAAAAGAACACAGTGAACTTATATCGAACTCATAGTCGTAGAAAACAAAGATAAAAAGCAAGAACACAAAGCGAACTTATATCGAACTCAATAAGGTTTTGCTAGGAAAACAAAGATAAAAAACCAAAAGAGTTTCTCTCTTAGCGTCCAACTAGCACGCAAGGTGGCTTAGGAGCTTGGACTTTCCTCTTTTGGTAACCGATTTCAAGGTATCCGAAGATGTTATACGGTCCCCTTAGCTCGGCGCTAGAATGTAGATGTAGAAAATCCTACTACTACATCCGAATGAAGTATACTAAGAAGTAAACAAACAAAGGCATCAAAGAACACAAGATTTACGTGGTTCGTAGATGATTACCTACGTCCACGGGGTTAAGGGATGATCTTATTAC
>JAJJWW010018762.1:0-16706 GCA_023531295.1 Papaver armeniacum
GCTTATAAAATGAAAAATTGATAATATATTGATTACTTATATTGCAAAAAAAAAAAAAAAAAGAATTGCTCTTTTAACATGTGTAGAAAGGAACAACAAAGTTAGAACTTGAAGATCCAAGAAATTCGCAGGAAAAGACTACAAAAATAGAAGATTAAAGGAATGGATATAGAGATATTACAAAAAGAGAAGGAAGAAGACAAAACTATTTCTTGATTGATTCTTCTTCTTCATTTTCTTCATCTTCATCAGATTCTTCTATTTCTTCATCTTTATTAGATTCCTCTTCTTCGCTAGCATCGCTGTCAGAGATATCCAAAGAAGGCACATTCTCAGGGATTTCATCAAGGAGGCAAGGGTATGAAGAATGAGGAATGTTGTTGTCGTCTGCACCATCTTAATAGTCGATTGCGAAAAGAATAGCATCATTCTTGAAATTCGCTACAGTAATTTGTAATTCTGCCGCCTAATTTGGAATATTTGTCATCTCGAGAAGAAAAGTCCTTTGCGAGCTGCTCCTTCTCAGATTCAAGTTCTTCAATTATTTTGCGAAATCTCTCCTCAGCCTCTGCGAACATATGACAATGAATCAACAACTTAATGACAACTTCATAAAAAAAAACAATTAATAAAGAAGAATGATCAACAACCTTCTTTGTCAGAAATCATATCCCTAATCAAGGCCGTATGCTTAGCTTGAAGACTAACGTTAACACCTAAATTATTTTTGGCATCATCTAGAACCTTCGCAGCCTAAGCGAATTCATCGTCATTGTTTATGAGAAGAAGGGAGCGAATTTGATTCTCTCTTTCGCTAAGAATAGCATTTTGCGGATGGATTCATCGTTCAATTTGAACCTCAAGAAGAGTTTTTGGAATTTCGCTAATGCTTGAGCACCTTGACTAGCAATGCGATCTTTGTCATCTATGAGATCTTGATTTTCTTCCTTAAAGTATTAATTTTCTCTTTAGAACTAAGATATAGACGTTTAAATTGGTTGGCTAAGCCTAAACTAGATCTATGATCAATTTCTAAGAGGCGAAATTTAGATTGAAGTTCGTTTAGAGGAAGAGATTTAATCTTGTTATTTGAAAAACTTGTTGATGGTGGATTTTCGTTTAAGGTTATATTTGTAAAAACCAGAGAAAATCATGCGCTGACATCTTGTAAAAGATAAAGCCATTTATAAGTGTTGGATATTCCCTCACTTAATTCACCAAGAATGGAGCATGTAGCAACAGTCCCATTCTCGTGAATTTCATATCAGCCTTGTATTTCTGTACTCATTATCGGTGTGGCATGATGACGGGAAAGTGTTACTCTTATAGAGTAACACGAACCTCAAGCACTATAATGAATCATTATCAGTGTGGCATGAGACTGAGTGTTACTCATATAGAGTAACACGAACCTCCAAACACAATAATGAAACCATGTACGAAATACCCGTACAGGCTGATGCTCGGTGTGTTATATTAGCCCGAGCCCCTCTCGGTGTGTTATACTAGCCCGATTGAGCCCCCTCTCGGTGTGTTATACTAGCCCGATTGAGCCCCTCTCGGTGTGTTATACTAGCCCGATTGAAGCAAGCCAACACCTTCACAATCTCAACACCTTCTTCGCTTCCCTCCCTAAGATCAACCCCATCTCCTTCACTTTGTGACCGAAACAAGTCCAAGGAACGGCCATTTCTTGGTTTAGGCCGGACTTGCAACCTACCATTGATCTCTCGAATCTACAAGCACTCGCAAGTGTTGCATTTGTTTAAAGGTTTAAATTCATTCCTCATCCACACCCCAAATTACCAAATTCTTGCAGAGTAGTTTTCACCCATAAACAATTGGCGACCACAGTGGGAGGTTGATCTATCGGTTGCAAAAATTGAATTCTCAATTTCTCGGTTTTGGCTCACGATCCATCCTCATCGAGAAACCACTAAAGATCAACCCCATCTCATTCACTTTGTGGCCAAAAACAAATGCGGCGGTTCGATCTCTCGAATACCATGGGAAGTGTAGATAGAATGCTGGAGGATGTCTTGACAAATCAAATCCGGTATTACTAGAAGACGAGCGAGACATTCCGCCTTTTGAATGATATATGACACAATTACAAGAAGGGTCGGCATGCATCTACTCAAGCGGTGCAAGAAATGCTAAATCCTTAGTCGAGTCACACCTTTACCGGTGGAGAGGCAAAAAGAGCGCGCAACCGCTGGAGACTTAGGAAAGACGAACAACATGGTCCAGCCAAAGAAGACTCGAGGCAACTCCAAGAGGAAAAGACTTGTCCAGGGGTACCACAAAGTCTACCGGATAAAGAAATGGAGCCTGCAGACTTACGGATCCCTATTTGGAAGATTTATATCTCAAGACCCTTGTCGAAGCTCGGAAGACTGTTCAATCCGCATCGACCTTTCAACTAAGTAAAGAAATGCTTGAGGAAGGAGAGATCAATCAAGGAACACGTGAGTACGAGAGGATGGGAACGTTCAATTCGATCACTCGGCGGTGATATTACAACACCTCCCATCACGAGCCGAGCAGCTGCAAGTCCTAGCATCTCATCAAGTGTAACACCTCGGTAGTCAGAGAGCAATAACTTCCACTCCTTCATCGGGACGAGGAACCGGAGGGGCGAGAGGAGGACCATCTCCCATTACCATTGCAGACTTGATGGAAAAGCGGGAAGTTCTTGTCAAAACTCAAACGGATATGGCCGCAACTCGGAAAGAGGTACTCACTTTTCTTAAGACATTAATCGATCGATTTCCACATGACCCGCAACAGCCCCTGGAGCCAACAAGGAATGAATTCAACGCACCTGGAGAAGGTACTTCAACGGCACGGACCTACATGGACACGATCAAAGAAGCGACATCGAGATATGAGCGGTCTGTCATGGAGGCTCCTACACTGGGACCTGATCCTCACAACGATCTTCCTCAAGTCAATAGTTTCACTATGAACCAGAGGCCGGTGGATCGGGAAGCGGTTTCTCTAGTGGAAAGTTTATGCAAACTTTCACATCTCTCGAAGAATCAGCGCGGAGACGTTTTGCTGCTATCAACCAGAGGAAGGTCACGGCCGTGACCTACATGTCACCGCACGCATCAAGGATTCAGAGTTCAAGACGACCCTTATCTACACAAGATCGTCTTCATTACTCTCAAGATTCTCAGGACATCCAAGGCTCTCCCGAGGCAAGGTCGTACGGAAGCCTACCACAATGACGGACTTCGAGGAAACCAAACCAGCACATACGGGAGAAGCTCCGTGGAAAGAATCGAGACAAGTTCGTTGCATCCCACTCCCCATGTGGGCGTCAATTCGGGAAGAAGACCGACTTGCATCATTGAGGGCTAGTACCCACGATGCATCTTTGCTTGACGAAGCATTCTTCTCCATACTTGTGAAGCCACAACCCACGTTCACACGAGGAGGGAACGAACTTTTATGGCGAGTCGTGACCGAAAAGGAAAACGGTATACCGGCACTTTTTGCCATTATCGGCCAGAGGAGATCATTACCCAGTTTCTCCACCTAATGGAATGCTACAATGAAACAACGAACCACAAGAGCAAGTGCTAGATGCTCCACAACACTGCAAGATGGCACCAAGTCTACAAATCGATGAAATTGAAATCGTTGAGGAATCTCCTAGGCCTATCTCCATCGGCTCAACCTTGTGTACGGATAAACGCACGAAGCTCGTGCAACTTCTCAAAGACTACCGGGACATATTTGCTTGGAGATATGAAGAAATGCCGGATGAAAATTGGTCACCCATCATATACATGTCATACCTGTATCCAAGTCGGTTAAACAGTTGTAGTTCATACATGAGGAAAATGGATAGATCAGGTGCTGCATAGACTTCAGAGACTTGAACAGGTGCTGCTCCAAAAACGATCCTCCTCGCCTAACATCGACATGTTAATAGATGCAACCGGCGGACACGGCATGTTCTCCTCCATGGATGGATGTAGCGGCTACAAACAGAGATAAGGATGTACGAGCATGATACAAGTAAGATATCTTTTCGAACTCCTCTCGGAAATTTTTATTATACCATGCTTCCATTTGGTTTAAAGAGTGCCGGTTCAACGTATAACCGCTCTATGACGGTAATCTTCCACTTGGAGCCGATACCTCAGGGAGCAGCCTCAAGAAGATAACGATGTCCAACCGTCATATCGAGAGAGATCCGGGCGAGTTACTCTATCAGACAGTGGTCGAACAAGATCCGGGTGAGTCACTTTATCAGACAGCGGTACATGTCTATCACGCTATATTGGAGAATCCGCGCTTTTGGTCATCCTCTGGAGCCGTTGAACGCTCATCTACAACAACATATGCCCCGATAGAAAGAACCATGCCTGCCGGAAGAGCCTCATAATGTTTGTAGGGGCATATATCTCACCAACAGGCGATACAACATTCAGCCTTCTGTAAGCAGTTCCTTGAAGCAGCAAGAGGAAAACCACCAAGATACAACATCATGCGCGTCCATCAACTCCAACTCCGGTACCACGTGCACGAATCCCGCAATGATGAAACAACGTCCAAGGTATTCCATACTGGCTCGACAACAACCACTACGGACAAACCATGTAAACCACGCTTGGGAGGCCGAGGCTCGGCATGAAGTTCCTTCACCGTCGATCAAGGACTTCTTCAACATGAGAAAGATGGTCAGTCAAGAATCATGGATTCGCAAGGGTAATCGAGGCGAAGAGGAAGCCACTTCAACGCTCCCTCCAGCGAAGGCTGCTTCAATGGTCTATTCAAGAGCCGCCGCAACGCTCTCTCCGAGACCCACGTTCGCTTCAGAATCCTTCTTCAACACTCTCTCCCAGGACCCACCTCAACGGTCGCATCGAAACCACTTTAACATCCTCTCGAGACGTTTCAACACTCAAGTTGCATCAATAATCTGCGCTTCGGTCAAGTTATCTTTGATGTACTCATTGCTCAACATACGTCTCATCCATCCTTCATGAGGGCCCAGCGGAGCATGAAAAACCTAAAAGTCGATAGGAGAAGAGTTATCTTGTGGAACAGATATTTTCCTATAGTTGAAAAGGCGCGGTGAACAACTCATCATCAATGTTTGGCATATCTTTGAAGCTTTCAACACCTCCTGACTTGGCACCAGCATTATCTCCGGAAGACATCTCAACAGGGATTCTTTTCTTCCACAATGAAATAAAAGACAGGAGTTAGAACTTGTATGAAAATACAGGAGAGATGTAGTCACACACGGCAAGACACAACTCACATCGGAGCACACAATGGCGGTCCAAACACCATTCAAGTCCGGTACAAATTTTAGTCCTAAGTACAAATTTTAGTCCGGTACAAATTTTAGTCTCGGTGTTGATTTCAAGACCGGTACAAGTTTACAAGTTTCAAGACCAGTACAAGTTTCAAGTATGTCGGGCGTATGTGGGTGAGACTCACGTTCAATCAAGCGAGACACAACAAGTCCACATTCGATCAAGCAGCGCAGAGCCCCTGAACGAAGCGGGTGCAGCGATCCGTCGATTAGGCACAACCCCACGATCGAGTGAAGCGGGCGCAATAGCCCCTCGACCGAAGCGAGGCATAACAAGGTCGATCGAAGCGAGCAAGGCCGACATCATACTAGGGAAACACTCTCCTATATGCCTTTTGAACGTGACATACTCCAAGGGACAGGATGACCCGTCCCTCCACAGTAACATCTAACCTTGCCTCATAAGTTTTATCTTTAACTGTCACCATCTCATGCCTACCACACAATAGTGTAACCATTATGTGCTAGGCGGGGGACTTAATGTTGATGGTGGATTTTCGTTTAAGGTTATATTTGTAAAAACCAGAGAAAATCATGCGGCGACATCTTGTAAAAGATAAAGCCATTTATAAGTGTTGGATATTCCCTTACTTAATTCACCAAGAATGGAGCATGTAGCAACGGTCCCATTGCGTGAATTTCATATCGACCTTGTATTTCGTACTCATTATCGGTGTGGCATGATGACCGAGTGTTACTCTTATAGAGTAACACGAACCTCCAAGCACTATAATGAATCATTATCGGTGTGGCATGAGACCGAGTGTTACTCATATAGAGTAACACGAACCTCCAAACACAATAATGAAACCATGTACGAAATACCCGTGCAGTGCTGATGCTCGGTGTGTTATATTAGCCTGAGCCCCTCTCGGTGTGTTATACTAGCCCGATTGAGCCCCTCTCGGTGTGTTATACTAGCCCGATTGAGCCCCTCTCGGTGTGTTATACTAGCCCGATTGAGCATCCGGACTTGACTGTATCAGTCTCCGGATATGATTCGATCGTGATCATCCAACTCCGTAAGCATGATTGGATGACCCCAGATCAATTTCCATCACCCCCAAGCAGGTATGGAATACCCACGGCCGACCCCGCATGGTCGGCCATCGCCTAGCTTGCCAAAAGAAAACCGTTCATACCAAGCATTATGACGGAAAACCTAAATTAGGGTTTGCGGCATATTACATATGTTGCAAAGTAGTCTCAACCATCCATCTTCGCGGTATAGATGGAGGGTCTAGATGTAGACTCAAAGGGCCCGAGCATGTCAACACGATCACCGTGAGACCGCCTACACACTTGACCCGGTCGGTCAAGACCAACAAGGTTTGGCCGTGACAAAATCGTCACCCAAACAAGAGGTGGCGCACGGCTTTGAAAGCCAAATTAGGGTTTCAAGCCATCACGCGCGTCCATCTTCTCCGATACGAATGGAGGGTCACGATTAGATGAAACAGGTCCGTCATACCAGCATGATCACCGTGGGCCCATCTATCTCCTCATGCGGTCGGCCAAGGCATATCATGCCCGGCTAATCCAAAACGCCCGCCCAAACATGCGTGGTTACACTTCCCAAATTACAAATTGATCTGACCGCTCAACTTCACCGGATGATTTGAATGGCTTAGATCACGTTTTCATGGGATAATCAGGTATAGGTGTGAACATCAACCTACCACCTACACGCTGGAGTGATCGACCAAGACCGACCAAGGACGGTTGTCTTGGAACGCGTGCGGGAATGTCACGCGGTTATCAACTCCTTTGCGGTAAGAAATTTCTGCCCGCAAGCCGATCTCAACCACTCAACTGTGCCGGTCAATTTGAGTGGCCTAGATCGCGCCTTCTTGGGAAAGTGAGACATGGACGTGTACACCGGCATGCCATCAACATGCATGGCCAGGTCGGTCCTCTCCAAAGCCCTTCCCATGCTTGGTTTCGACCAAGTCGAAGACCGATGCTTGCGCACCTCTTCAAAAACCCTAGTATTCATTAACGGTCGCAGATGGGTGTCTCAAACATCATCTCATCCGTTCAACTTCACCAGCTTGGTTATACAACCCTGGTCAGGAGTTATTTGGTTAGTGAGGCGTCATTACCCGTCACTTTACCACACCACAATGCAGTACCTGCATAAAATACACACGATACTTCACAAGTATCGACTTTCTGAATAACGTGATTATTCAATTCAACGATTACATGCTATCTTTCGTGGATCCACGATCCGCACATTCCAGACATCAATCATGTCACAAACTGGGGTATTGGTCTGGCGGTTTACAGCGTGCAGCGTGCAACGCGCCATCACAAGAACGTGTTAGGAAGTCATGGACGGTTAGAGATGAACAAGAGAAGTGGGCAAGACTGGTCGACGCACAACTCCACTACTCCATCACTCCACTTCCTCCACTTCCCACGAGAGACGTGAATGAGGCTCAATGACTTGTATAAGTAGGTTCTCCGCCCTATTTCAAACAACAACACAAGTTCAGACGAGACAGAAAAACCAAGTGTTAATACAAATCGTATTCAAACACCCGAGCTGCTTGCATCAACCGCAAGCCTGCTCATCTTTCTGTTACAAGTCATAAGCAAGCCAACACCTTCATAATCTCAACACCTTCTTCGCTTCCCTCCCTAAGATCAACCCCATCTCCTTCACTTTGTGACCGAAACAAGTCTGGAACGGCCATTTCTTGGTTTAGTCCGGACTTGCACAGATTGATCTCTCGAATCTACAAGCACTCACCGCGCAGTGCATTTGTTTAAAGGTTTAAATTCATTCCTCATCCACACCCCAAATTACCAAATTCTGCAGGAGTAGTTTTCACCCATAAACAAAACTATTCAAAGAATCGTTGAGGTGATCAAGAAGGGCATTGTTATCCATAGGATCAGGGAATGAGTGAAAAAGAATGGCTTCATAAGAAAGGTTATAAACGTCTGCGAAAATGGTAAATCATATGAGGGAAGATAATGAGAGAATAAACCAAAGGAAAAAAGAAAAGTCTCATACCATAAAGCTGTTGGTTGGCACTCTGATGACTAGAAATCTTATTCTTCTGAGTGGAAGAATCAGCTTCTAATTGCTTGGTTTTCTCGCGAAGAGTAGCGACTTGATTTGAATTCTTCATTTCTTTTGCGAAGAGCAGCGAGCTTGACTTCCAATTCTTCATTTTTCTTGCAAAATTGAAGATTCTTCTTTTCGAGAATCTGCGCCTTTTCTCAAGATCCGAGGCAATGACAAAGGAAGCTCTCCTAGGACTATAAAGGAAAGTAAAGAAATTATCAAGATATAACTTAAAATCGAAATTATGAAGAAATAAGGGAACAAAGACATACCAAGACACCAAGCGAATTTAGAAAGGGGAGTCACCGATCTGGAGACCCCATGAAGAGAATCATCACCCTCTATTAAAGGAGCATCACGAGATACTCGCGAGAGCTTTGCACGTGCTAGAGACGATCATCTCCAATTCCTTGCATGGAGTCGGAGAAGATGCTAGACAATTGTGCCATAGAAGATTCGGTTGGAGAATTCTCCTTTGCGAGAGAAGTATCAATATCATCATTATCTTCATCGAGCTTTATTTGGATTGAGGATTTGAAGGAGAAGGGGAATGAATCTTTCGCTTCTTTGAAGGTGGGGCAGTAGACTTTTCCCTGCGAAGAGAACCTTTACTCTTGCTTTTGGTCTTCGCAACCTAAGAACTTTCTTCTTCTTCAGTAAATTCAGCACCAACCTTCGCACACGCTTGAAGATAAGAAACAGAGGCAACAATATTGTTAAAAATAATAAAGAAAAGTATTTCTTACTTCATCCGTGATCGAACGGAGTGCTGCTAGGGTACTTTCCTTAGCATTTCTTTTGTAGCTCTTTCTCAACTTGATAATCTGAAAATTTTGCAATATTAATAGGTATAAAAAGGAGTGAAGATTATAAATTGAGAAAAATTTAGGAAGTATACCTCTTTTTCCTTTTCAGGCCAGTTAAAAAACCAAGGTTGATAGTTGGCGAGATTCGCAGGGAGCACATGTGAACCTGAAATGTAAGGTCCTTTCAAAACCAACGGAAAGACGCACCATCTGTCATCTTTAGAATGACGAGGAACATTGTTCTTGCCAGAATGCCAGTCGATATCCTGCATAAGTATTTTATCACTGGCGACATTCTCTCTTCTCTTCAAGCGAGCACCCCAGCGAGTTTTATCATTCTTCATGTT
Source organism: Papaver armeniacum (assembly GCA_023531295.1). NCBI lineage: Eukaryota > Viridiplantae > Streptophyta > Magnoliopsida > Ranunculales > Papaveraceae > Papaver > Papaver armeniacum. The sequence continues at coordinate 9,568 of JAJJWW010018762.1, forward strand.
TATTACTTCATAGTTTTCGAAGAAGCTTTCCACCGTATATTTTTCGGCGAATATCTCTAAGTCCACAAATTTAGGATCTCTGACTTCTTTTGGGTAAAGGGATCCCTTACCAGCACCACGGTTGGCGAATTCAAGCATTAAGCGGATACAATCCCCGCTCAGTTGGTAGATAGCTCGCGAGAATTTCACATGAGCAAGAATTTCATAAAATAAGGGAATATCAGGGTCATAGAGAGGAATGGGAAGACCAGCGAGAATCTGACCTAGCAAAATTATGATTTCCTGATCATCACAACGATGATCGAGAAAACGGTTAAGCGAGAAAGAATGGATTTAGATTCTTGATTGGGAATGGTGGTCAACGTGAAACCTTTATCTTGAAATCCTTTTTGCACTTTGTCCAGAGAAGCTTCATATTTACGACCAACCTGGAGGCATTTTCAAAGTATGGGAATGAAGAGAAACTGAAGATCAAAAGAAGTGAAAAGGAAAAAGATTTACAGTAGCAGAAACGGAAGTTACGGAGAGATGTTGAAAGAAAGTTGCAGAAAAAACAAGAAGGAAAGTAAAAAAGAAGAAGAGATGAGTAAGAAAGGTATATATAGAGAGAAGGTTTCTCGAAAAGGCAAACACATTTAATGCGAAGAGTAGACATGAATGGTTGAGAAAAAGTTAAAAAAGACGTGTCAAGAAATAGATGGAGGAAGAGATACGTGTAATAAATTCTGCGTAAAAGTACAAAATTATGTCAATACAGAAAAATATGAAAAAATGAACAGCTGCGGCATTTGGAAAGTACTAATTCTCATGACATTCTCTCCTTCGCAGAGAAGACATGAGAAGAGGCAAGATGTAGGATCAGAATATCGCAACACCAATACCCTTGCGAAATCCATAAACGACACACTGCGAAGATATCGCAGATAAGTAATATAAATGACGCAACGGATGACGAAAACTTGAGCACGAGAAAGATGTGAAGACCTAGCGAGATATAGGAGCGTTGCGAGATTTAACATTTGAATACTTGCGAGAGTGTCGCAAGTCAGATCCGAAATAAAGGACAACTTAGCTGTCACCCACTATGTAATGTCCTATATAAAGAGCCGAATAGGCTTATGAGAAGAGAGAGATCTTTTTCGAGTGTTGGGCAAGTTATTAAGAGAGAGAAAGTTTAGAGCGGTTGTAAATTCTTTAGCTTATTTCCTTTCCATCTTGTAACATTTGTGAGTTTAATCAATAAAGACTATAATTGTTCATCTTAAAATGACTTGATTGTGTGAATTCTTGTGAGGGGTGTAGTGTGGGATTTCCTGCTACTACATCATCATAGAATTGCACCCATCTTCTTCACAGGTATCGTCTCATGTCTTTTCTCTTAGTTCTCCATTTTGTGTTCTTCATCATGTAGATTGCCGATGCAGACATAATGTAATTTATTATTTTATTTTTTTTAGTGCATAATGGGATCTTCCGGTGATGATCATACCTCTGACTCTTCGGAGAAATTTTTTGAAGTCGACGAACCCAAGTTTTCTTCACATGAGGAGATATTAAACCAAATCAACCATTTGTTCCATGCAGCCTGCCGGATTATACAAGGCATGTCCCTCACCCATCTACGCATCGTGCGGGTGCGCGCCCAGTCTTTCATGGCTTTGATTGACATGGAGGAGAAGTGGAGACGTGATGAAGTATCCCAGCAAGTGATAGACACATTTTTGTGTCTAATTTGATATCAATACTATATATTGTTGGCACTCGATTTTGTACTAATTTTGGTATTTTATGTGTTTGTAGGCATTTTTGGGAAACAAACATTTTTGGAAAATTCGGCTCGAAAAAGTTGATTTTGGCATCCGGAGGACACGTGCTATTCGGAATCCCAATTTTGGATAAGGGGTACCTCATTTGATAAGGGGTACACTAATTGCTATCGGCACCCCATCACAGGATAAGGGGCACTTCATCCTCTCCGTTTGAAAAGTGAAATTTGGCGGGAAAAGATAAAAAGGCTATGGCAGATTTTGGTTCGAGTTTTGGACGTGCTAGAGGGAGACTCAATGGCTGAGATTGGTTGGGATGACTTGACTGAGCCTAACAGGCTTGGTATGGGTCTTTGTTTCGATTGAATTTGGCTAGAAGACCCGTGTTGAAGTGAAGCAGCAAAGAGATGGAGGTGTGCTCGGGATTCTGTTAGATGTGTTTTGGAAGGTTGGAGCGAGTCTATTGCATTGTCGTATCTTTCTCGGAACGTGTTTCAATCAACTGGAGTGTGTCAGATGTACAAGAACGCATGAAGAATTAAATCAGGGAAGAAATTCCCGTATCTTGCATGGATATATTCTTGATTAACTGCCGGATATATGGGAGTTATGAGGGTTTGTTCTCGGGCCAAATGAATATACATAGGTCTATGGGATCACGAGAGAGAGCTTGGGGGAGAGTTGGGACGAAAATGAGGCGAGAATCGAGTTGCAGAGAAAACTCTTCTGCTGCTGCATGGGAAGAACACGAAGAACATAAGACCCACATGCAGCAGTCATTCCTGCTACAGTGATAACGACTCACAGTTGAGGGTCGTAGTTCAGGAGACAGTCGTTTTGGAACAGTGCCAGCGACACATCATATATATCGTTCTCTGTAACAATTTGGTTTGTAACAAATATAATTGTTACAAACCCGGTTTTCAATATTTATTCCATTTTCACCTCTTGTAAACTCTTTTGAGCAATGAAAATTTATTCTTAGTGTGTTTCCAATATGCGGAGCTAGAACCCATCACTGGGACAACGGAGGAAGCAACTTTTCATGATTGTGGTAAATGAATTAATTCTTTATATGACTTTTTGCATATATTTAATTGTTTTATGATTTCTATTAATTATTTGTTATTTTGTCTGATGTCGCATGCTTAGTGATAGGTGTTGTAAAACACCTAGATTTATATCTAGTATTTATGCTTTCTTTGCGAGTTTTCTTGTAAAATATGTATCTTATGATTGCTTTTGAGTTTATTAGGTGCAATGAAGTCACTATGAGCAAAAGAAGGAGAAAACGTCAATTTGGAACGAAAAGGCAAAAATATCAGTTCGTGATATTTGAAACCGGCGAAAGTTATGCAGCAAAGGAGGTGAAGAATGACTGTCAGTTATCTGAAACTGACTAGCCAAATACCAACTCAAGTGGCCCTTATCCAATACTGGGTGCCTTCAGTAATTCCATTCATTACAACCCACAAATATCTTCTCCTCATTATTGTGTCGATCTGAAGTTAGAAAAGAGAGAAGAAAGAAAATATCCATGGCGGCTTCATTGTTCAATGAAAGGGATAAGTTCAGAGAGATTAGGGATCAAGAGACTGATATAGAGTTCAATGGAGAGAATAACACAGAGATGAAGAGGGTTTGAGCAGTGATTGAAGAACAGTGAAATTAGGGTTTCTGTGGTGATTTTGATTTTGAGATCGAGAAGAAGATGATGTTGATGAGCCACTGCTGCTGAAATTGAGAGAATCAGTGAGATGAGACGATGAAGAAATTAGTCGATTAACTCAGGTTTCATCTGGTGAATTGAATCTGAGATGGTGAAACTAGGGTCTCTATTGCCATTGATCTAGCCATGACCGGTGGGTTTATTTTCGTAGAATGGAGACAGAGGTTTAGAGCAGTCAAGACATACATGGAATGGCAGGGTCAGATGTGTGGCTCAGGCGAGATTTTGAGCTGAAATTCAGGTGGAAAGAAGTTGTTAAAGACATGGCTTTTGTTGAATGTTTGTGTGAATCTGTGGCTCGAATTAGTGTGGTGGTTGTAGTTCAAGATTGCAGGTTGATTTGGGTTCAAAATAATAAACATCTAGTGGAGTTTGAAGACTAGTTTGAACCAGGGAAGAAGACAATGGTGTTGTTGGTTGATAATTGGGACCAAATGTGATTACAGGGAAGAATGATAATGAGTTTGTTGAGATGAATTTGAGGAGTTTGTGCTGTTGAGTTGTGAAGTTGGAAGGAATCAAGGAAACAAGATGGGGGATTTGCTGGTGCAACAAACTACAAGGTACTAGTGAGCTGCAGCTGGAGTTGAAGCAATTGCAGAGGGCTAGGAAGTATGCTGAAGTTGCAGCTGCAAGATTGTATTGAGCTTTGTTGCAGAGCGGGGATGGATTCTAGAGATGGAGAAGTGATGGAGCTGTAAATGGGTTTGCCTATGAACTAATGTTGATTGAGCAGGGTCTGAAAATTTTGAGAAGCTGTTGCAGTTGCAGCTGGTTAAGGCAAGAATTCAGTTGAAGAAAAAATGGGTCAAGGCGAGTGAGATATTGCAGTCTTTGTTGGTTTAAGAGACTTCATGTGGGTGCCAAAGCTACAAATGGGTCTAGATGAGAAGCTTGAACTGGAGGGTTGGATTTGGAGTTCTTGTGCTGAGAAGAATTGGCAGAGTCAAATGGATGAATGGATAGAGATTGGGAGCTGTTCTTGCTGCTTTGAATGAAATGGTGTTTGGAATTGAGATAAAGATGTTGCAGCTGAACTGAGCCAGAGAATGGTACAGATGGTGGTTCTGGTATTGTCTGCTACTGATGCTGTTATAAACTACTGCAATGGACTGGCTAGAAATACAGAGATTGCTCTTGAGTTTATGGTGATGCTAACAAGGAGCAGCTGAGCTGAATGATGGTTACGGTTGCAATTTAACTGAAACTGTAGAGAAGGGAATTGATTGAGATGTTGATGCTCATGTAGGTGGTGCGTGTGGTAGCTTGAGGCCCAGAAAGGCTGTGGGTTGATTTGGAATGAAGATAGATGCGGTGAGCATGGAATGGCATTGGAGTTACGAGATGGGTCTAAGATGGTGATGATGTTCATGGGGTTAGACCTGGTAATGGGATTGGCTTAGATGAATGCTTAGGCTTGCAGTTCAAAGCGTTTTTGCAACTGCAGTTGAAATGGAGCAGTGTCTGTGGTGTTGTGATTGTGTTTCTCAGATGAAGAACTACGAGGTTGTGTTTGAATGGATGAGTGTTGGGGGTTCTTTGATACGGTGGTTAGTAGAATGGCTTGTTGTTGTAATGCAAAGAATATGGTGGTGGTCTTGATGAGGTTGCAACGAGGCAAGAGATGGAGTCAATCTTTATTGGATGGACATAGTAGAAGGCTGCGGTTGTGAAGAAAGGCATAGCCATCATGGTGGATAGGCATTTGTGAAGCACAAGGATGGTGCATCACATTCAAATCATGCCGGTGCAATGGCATAGGCCAAAGTGAATCGGGCGAGCCAAACTCGTCGATTAGCTACGACGAGTGAGCCTTGACCCGGTTTGACTCGGTGACTTGACTGAGTTGACACGGCCGATTTGAATCGTTGGCCATTGGCCGGGTGGACTTTGCAGTCACCTGAGATATATTTTCCGGCCATTTTCCGGCCACAATACCAGTTTTCCGGCGACAGTTTTTGGGCATATTTTCTACATGGGTTTTTCTCACATATGGGCTTGGTGGACTTCTATCTATTGGACCTTTGAGATTAGACCTAATTTTGGAAACAAAGAGATATTTAAAGGAAAGATTTTTACAACTTTGGGGTATCACATATTATTCTTGGAACTTGGAGAGAGCCGCTTTTGTTTTACGCTTCTAGGGTTTGCTTTTGTTGATCTTCTCTATTCAATTAATATTTTTATGATGAACTCCATAGCTATGAGTAGCTAAATACATATTATTGGTTATGGGATAAAGTTGATTTCTCAACATGTTATTTAAATCTATGAATTAGTTTTGTCTCAATACTTTATTGTTTATGATTCATTATTAATATTGTCATATGATTTGATTGTTTGTTTGGTTGAGTCCGGAATCAATCCGATTTACATTCATCTCTATTGCTAGATTAGGGTTTTCAATACGAAATAGTTGTTTATCCCTGATTCTAAGTAGCATAGTGTGGTTATTACTTGTAGTGATACATCTTTATAATTGCATATGAATCATAACCTTGGTTAAATTGAATTAGTGCTTTGAGGGAGTTAAACTTAATTGTGCTTTTACACATTAGGTTGCTTTCTAGGAAGAATTCACATATACATCTTTTAATGTGGTTGTGATGAAATCAAGGAATTAGCGGGATACTCTTGCGATCAAGGTATCCTAGGACTTTTAGTAAATGAGAGATTAAATTATCAATTCTAATCATTGATGAAAATACATGTTTGTGAATGATACTATCCCATGACCAATATCTTCTCCTTATTGATTATTCAAAATTATTTTATTGCTTTCAATTACTTTTATTGCTTAGATAAAACAAAAATCCCCCCTTGGTTACCTTAGAAACTGAAAATCGCATAACAACAATTGCCTCTCTGTGGATACGAACTCTTTCTTATCACGTACTTCATTCATATTTAGTAGAGTGAGAAAGTGAAATTATTTTTGCTCGGCTGACAACCGGTCACTTAGTTTAAATTACTTTTGATGCGTCATGCTTACGACTTACAGATAATGTTTTATGAAATCTATTTTTGGCAAGGAATTAGAGTCACAACTTCTTTTTGTTTGAGCTATATTGTCTAGAGTTAATGACTGAACCACAAGAATATGAAAAGCAGTAAAATCCTGCGTCCTAGTGACTCTTCATCCTGTGACAATATTTGTATATATTTTTCTTTTATTTTATTTTATTAATTCTTAAAATCAATCTCATCAAGTCCGAGTGAACGATAACCTTTCTTACTACAACATCATTGAAAATAATCATCAATTTTTGGCGCCGCCGACGCGGACTTGTGTATAGATTTGTTTTTAGGTTTTTTTTTTTATTATTTTTGTTCTTTTTTACGCGTTTTGGTATTTCTGTTTGCTTTGATTTGGAGTGGAGCGAAAGAAAAGAGAAAGTCTTTGAAAAGAAAAGCAAAGCCAAAATATGAAAGAAAAGAGAGATCCGAACGGAGTGAAGAAGAAAATTTTGTATATAGTGTTATTATTATTTATTTTTTTAGAAACTGTAATTAGGTAATTATTTTTGTAATTTTTATTTTTGGACTTTTTAATTTTTGGACTTTATTTTTGGACTTTTGGACATTATTATTTTTAAAACCCTAAGGAAGGGTTAGTTTAAATATAAAGCTGAGGGGAAGGACGG
>JAJJWW010018763.1:0-11568 GCA_023531295.1 Papaver armeniacum
AGCCCACAAGTGAGAGAAACCCGTGTAGAAATTTTGTCCCAAAAACGCTCGCTGGGAAGCGGGATTATGGCGGAATCCGCCTGGAATAGTCGTCGGAAAAGCATCTCGAGTGGCATGGCAAAGTCAGCCGTCCCGCCGAGTCCTTGAGTCGGATCGGGTCGGATCGGGTCAACTCGGTCGGGACTCGGTCCGGATCATCGAGTCAAACTCTAGCTCAGTGAGTCGAGGTTCATGAGTCGACATAAGAATACTTAGAATCGGATGTGTTAGTGGGGTGACTTGTCGAGGCCACGGTTTACCTAAGCCTGATTTTTGTGATGCACAATGATGGTGATCATACTCCATAGTGCAACTTCCACTACATCTTCTCGGCATCTCTGCAACATTCCTTGCAACATACACCTGCCATGCGGCTGACCACAACACCACCGGTGCACCTTTCCGAGCATCACGTGAGAGCCTTCGATTTCGGTCCTCCATTCACCACCGATTCACAGCTCTTCCATTTGCGATTGCAAATCTCCATTACATGTAGTTCAACTCCATCTCTTGCTGCATTTGACTTCAGACGTTGCATAACGACCTCAACAACTCACGTAGTTTAAGCTCAACCCAATATTTAAGCTTCCCAGTTGAAAAACATAGTTCATCTCGCCAATCCTTACAATCATTGCAACCATTCACACACTGCTTGCTAAGCAGCTGACTCGACTGCATACTGCACCATCCTAAACATACATCTAAACCTACAACCATTGCAGCTCAGCTAACCATTTCCATCTCCAACTCAAACAGCATCATCTCTCACTTCAAGCAAAGCATCAGTTCAAGTGTAGTGCAAAATCCCCTGCAACAGCTGCATTTTTAATACCAGTTCAAATCCATGTTATGTGTGTTTCTCGGTTTCAGTTCTCAGTAGCAGCACTGGTTTCTTCCCTGCAACCTCAGCCATCTCAGTTCATTCTTTGCTTAGCCAATTGCAATAACAGCAACACAGACTCACTCTTCATGCTCAACTCCAACACTAAGACAATTTTCGCCATAAGTCAGTTCAGCTCAGTACCAACCATTGCATCAACTCCAGCCACCTCCATCAGTTCATTCCCATTTGCCTTTGTAAGCTACAGTTTGCATTATCTCGCTTCCACCTGCAACACGACACCATCAATTAGAACAACAGCGACCCATCCTTGGCAACACAGTGCCTCCAATCTTGAGATACCCATCTCAGATAACCCAAAACCCAATCTGCTACTACTTCTCAATCACAATCCACCATCTCTGCAGCTTCAACTGCATTCTTGCAATCACCAGTTCATTGGCTCCACTTCAATACATTGCAGCTCAAATTCCAGATTCAGAACCTTAATACTTCTCCTCCAGGGCTTAAACCCATTCTAAATCCACAGCATTTCTTACAGCATAACAAACTGCAAATCCACCATCATCAGTACCCCATCTCCTGTATTTATCAATTGTAGCAACAGCAGCAAGATCTCAAATTCCCCCATCATTTCTCATTGCTATCTCATTTCACAACAGGACCACCTGCATCTCCATTAGCAACCTCAGCATCACCAGGACCATCTCTGTATTACCAGCTGCCATGACACAGCAACCATAATAGACTAAATATCATTTCTTCCCTAGCTCCAATTAGTTTTGAAACCCACTAGATGTTCATTGACACGACACCACTGCAACCTTGAGCAACAAAAACTACATGACTAGACTATTGATTAACCCAAATAACATTTCCTAAGTGAGTCCTTGTCACCTCGACAACGCAGAACCAATCCGACCTCATGTTCACTGTCACTAATAGTTACGCAATATCTTTGCGACTGCACATCATGGCTGTAGTCACCAACTAGTTTCACATATGTGCACCTGGCTCCATGGCGGACCAACACATCCAAAACACCCATGGCGATAACTCAACCAACACGAGACCCATCTTCCGGAGAAACCCTAATTCTCCATTAGATTCAATCACGAGAACACAGCAATTTCCATGAGCAACTTCATTAAGCCATGATTCTTCTGCGGATTCAAACAAATATCATCCCTTAATTTAAGTTTGATTTCTTCCATCTCCGTCATCTCATATTCGAGCCTCGACTCCTGATCTGTTCTTCAACATCCCAATCAATCCCCTTAAAATTCAGCAAGGCCTCACAAATTCGAACCTAATTATCGGCACAACCCCTCTCGAATTGAACCCTAGATTCACCATCTTTTCTTGAGCTCGGTTTGCATCATCTTCTTCTTTCTTGGCGGCGTCGGACCATTATAACTCTCTTTGTTCTTGATTCATCCTCTTCGTGAAATTCTCGGCTAACAATCATCTCCTCGATCCTCGGCGACATCAATTTCTCGCTCACGGATTTCCATCGTGTGCCCTTTTGTTTTCTCTACGGGTGCAAAATGATAGATAAAATTCATTTCTCGATTTAGGGTATGGGAAAGGAGGAAGAAGTTGTTCGACACTAGGTCACTTGATAAGGGATAATCATTTAGCCTTCCATAACCTTAACCCTTGATTGTATTTAGCACTCCTTGATAGAGTTGCCCCTTAACCTTGAATGGGCTCCATATAGTGCTCGCTTGTGAGATGACTATTTTGCATCCTTTTTGCTCAAATGGGTGATTTCTTCTCCTTTTGTTCTCGTGCGACTCCATTGCACCTATAAAACTCGAGAAACAAACATAAGATACATAATTCACAGAAAAATAACAAAGCATAAACTACTAGATATTAAAAACGGTGTATTCTACACATCAAATTCCCCCACTTAGACTTTGCTGGTCCTCGAGCAAATCAAACAAATTCAAAAAGGATACAACAACTCGAGTGTCGTCGAGGCTACGGTTAATTTTAACATAAATAACAAGCCTTTAAACCACTAGGTGTCCCCTGAGTGGATGAGTAATAGTCTCGTGAAGGTTTACTAGAGATATCTCTACAAAACCTATATTCCAAACTCCAAGTCTATTTGTGACAAATCAATGAATGAATCCAAAATGACTACGGGAGGGGAGGTACCTTGCAAATTCAATTCATTATTAGTAAATAAACTCTAATTAGATAGTCGAACAAGCCCCTGATACTCGAGAAACTAACAAACCACAATCACAATGAAAAGATTAAGAAGATGGATAAAGATGTAGATGTTGGCGAATGTTCACAAGTGTTCGATGTTTCCCATATACGTACGAAGGTCCTTCTAAGATGAACCTAATCCTATTGGATTGAGCTACTTGGTCTTGAATGCTACATCAAATCAATTGGCATATACAAGGGAACCAAGAGTGACTTTATTCAACTGATAATAATTTCTTTCTTTTTTTTTTTATATGATTGGATCAAACTTGGATCCAATTTCTTTTTTTTTTAGACGGCATGATTAGATCTTTTGGATCAAGCGCATGCTTCTTGTCGGCAAGTACATGATAGTTGCCTTGGATCCTGCATTCCACGCTTGTTTGGCGACGGAGGCAGGGGACTACGTTTCACACATCTCTTTATTCCCAAGTGTCTTTTTATTAGTTTTGGTCTAATTGATCGGTCCTTTTTTTTCTTTTAATATATTTTCACTTTTTTTTTTTTTTTTTTTTTGAGTAACTCAATCACTCTATTTCATCTAGCAGTAATAAATGATTTTTAGTGACCCACCAAAGCACTTAGAGAACAATAGATAAATATGGAAAAATAAAAATAGAATGTGATATGGTGATATTCCGAGATATGGTAACAACTATCATGTTAATTTGTGATTTAAGAGCTATATTCTTCCCTTTTAGTTAATCAGTTCCTCAACTCACGCATTCAAAAATGGTTCCATCCACTAATGGTGTCATCTAAAGGCACAAGTTTCAGATTTCGGAGTTCAAAAAGCACAAAATTTTTTCTTGGTTTTTTCTATTTTCTGATTTTTTTAAAAAGGCATAAAACAAACTAAAACAAACTATACAAACATATAAATGCTCCCCCACACTTAAACTTCACATTGTCCTCAATGTAAAACCGAAAGTTTAAGTTACTGATGTAATACACGGATAAAAACGCAAAAACTGTACAAATTGGTAGGAATTTGGAAAAATTTCATTTCACAAGAAGTTGTTCATCTACGTGTTTTCTACACAGTGTCAAAATTTCACAGTGTTTTGATAAACGGTCTGACAGTTATGGTCTCTGGACTGAACTACGCGCAGTCTGAAATTTTCCGACGAAAAGGTATTCGTCATAATTCTCTTCTAAGATAGATTACGGACTCAATGAAATTAAACATAGGGATGCAAATATGATATGAAAAACAGTAAAAAAATAAATAAACGAAACAAAAATAAAATGCAAAAAGGATGAGATACAAAACTTAGGTGGTTGCCTCCCACTTAGCGCTTGTTTTATAGTCGTCGGCCGTATATCCTTATGATTCATTCCCCATATACCAACAATCTGAAAAGTTGGGGATCCTTCCATAGAACACTGTTTTGCAAACACTAGCTTCACGCAAATATTAGTAATATAAAACAAAAGTGAAGCTATGAAACTGATAAAAGCTTCCCCCACACTTATTCTTGTCCACACATGGAAGTGTATAAAGAATATAGAAGTCGGAGTACGTCACGGTTTTCTTGTTCCATAACTTTGCATAGTATATGAATAAAGTTTCTCTAATGGCGGAAAACGAGAAACAAAGTCATTCAACAATATTCTCGAAGCACATACATTCAAACCAATAAGAGGTAAAGGAGAAGAAACAATAGGCAAAGGGTTAGATAAACCTTGCACAATCTCTTGTATTACGGAATCCTCTTCATCTTTGAAAAACTCAAGTGAATTATTCACCTCTTTTATATCATAGTCCTCTATTAAACCTTGCAACCATTCTTCGTCGGTTTACCAGTAACCAAAGTGTCGGCATAAACATCATCATTACAATCATTTGCAAGCTCAATTGGGTCTTCCATGATATTGATGCATGCCGGTCTCATTCTCAACACACTCCTCCTTGTTGTAAGGCACATACTCTTTGCGGATCCAAATTTTATCATAAGAAACTTTTTTAGAACACTCGAAAATGCATCATCCTCAAGCTCCACCCTTTGAATAGGCTCTTGATCATTATTAAGATCAATGCTTGAGTAATCTACACAAGTGTCGACATATTCCTCTTCGTCTTCATCTTGATCCCAAAAAGATTCCTCGGAGATGTCACCATGAATTGTTTCAAGCAATGTATCATAATCACCGTCACTATCATAGTCAACATAAGGTTGGTCCTCGCTGAATATAGTGTTGCTAATCTCTAACTCATCATTTTGAATAGGTGAATGATCATTATTACGATCAAGAGTTGAGTTAGCCACACAATTATCGACGAAAGTGCGCAAGGATTGGCCTTTTTCAACATTAGCATCAATCAAATATTCATCACAAACCATATGCACATTAGAATTATCCATATCTTCCTTGTATTGATCAATGCCTCTTCGCAAGATAGTCATACCTTCACGAATTTCTTGGAGTTGCTCGTTTGTAGTCTCTTTAGCTTTTGAAATTCCTCTTGTAAAAAGGTGGAAACTTTTTCTATAAAGTTAGAGACTTTTTGTTCACGAGCATAAAAATCCTCCGTCCTTGTTGTTGTTCGCACACATACTCGCCGTAAGGTTGTTGAGGAAAACCACAAGGTTCCATGGGAATATTGGTCATAACCAATGAATTGGTTTTGATTATACCCATGGAATTGGTAGTTATCATATTGTTGAGGTTGAAATCCGTATCCATCACGTAATATGCTCCTTGTAGAAATAAGCACACGAAATAAGATTCTCAAACGAGGTTAAAAACGGAAAATGGAAAAAATAAAACAAAAACTAAAAACAAAAAAATAAGAAACCAAAAACAATTAACAACAGCGCCTCTCAAGCGGCGCCAAAAAAATTTGTCGGTTGTCAGCTCGAGTCAAATATAATTTCACTTTTTTTTTTTACCGATCAACTAGATATAAATATAGTATTCGATAAGAAAAGTTGATTCATTATCAGAAGTTTGTTGTTATAAACTTTTTAGTTTCTAAAGTAACCCAAAGGTATGTTTGTTGTATTTAAGCAAATAAAGTAATTAAAAGCAAAATAAGTAATTGGAATTATCAATAAGGAGAAGATATTGGTCAAGGGATAGTATCATTCACAAACATGTATTTTCATCAATGATTAGAATTGGTATTTAATATGGTATTTATTAAAAAGTCCTAGGATATATCTTGATCGCAAGTATAACTTGATTAATTCCTATGTTTTCATCACAACCACATTAAAAGATGCATATGTAGATGCTTCGTCGAAAGCAACCTAAAGTGTAAGCACAATTAAGTTTAACTTCCTAAAAGCATTAAGATTTATGGAATAAGACTCATCAATGCGAAACGAATGTGTAAAGCACTAGCGTTTTAACAAAAGTTATGATTCACTTGTGACTAATAGGATATATCACTATAAGCACTAACCACAATTATGCTACTTAGAATCAGGGATAAGCAACGTTTTCGTATTGAAAACCCTAATATAGCTCTAGAGATGAACACAAATCGGATTGATTCCGGACTCAACCTAACAAGTTTTCAAATCTTATAACACTATTAATTGTGAATCACAAACAATAATTACTGAGACAAAACTAATTCATTGAATCAAAAGCATGTTGAGAAATCAACTTTTATCCCATAACCAATAATAAGTTTAGCTACTCATAGCTATGGAGTTCATCATCATCAATATTCAATAATAAAACAAAGAAGAACAAGAACAAAACCAAACCCTAGAAGCGTAAACAAAACGGCGCCAAAATTTGGTAAGTATTCCCGCCTGTCACGCGGGTGACCCGGGTTCGATCCCCGGCAACGGCGCCAAAATTTGATTGCGGTCGTAAGCGTCAAAAATAAATTACACTTTCTTACTACTCAAAATATAAATATAGCAAGGGCAGAAAGGATCGATCCACGAGAGAGATCTAGGTTGTCAATTGTTTCGGTTCCTATAAGTAACTCAACAAATTTTGTGATTATAATAAACTAAATAAAAGTAAATAAAGCAAAGCAAACAAATCAAATCGAGGATAAAAGTATTGGTCATGGATTTCGTTTTCATTCACAAACATGGTTTCACCTGATAACTAGAATTGATATTTTAATCTCAACTTTTATCAAAGACCCTAGAATACCTTGATCATGAGAATATCATAAATCTCCTCATGTATTGACAAACACATTAAAAGATCGAATATGAATTCTACCTAAAGGAACAAGCAACGTGTAAAAGCACTAATCAAGTTTAATTCCCTAGATGCATTAGGTTCTATGAAATCAGGCCAATCAAAGCAATCGAACGTTTAAACGCACTAATCCGATTTAACAAAGGTTATGGACAATATGATCATAAGAATATATCACTACAAACTATAATCATATTTATGCTACTTGCAATCAGGAATTATCACTTTTGCGTATAATAACCCTAATCTAGCAATAGGGATGAAAGCAAACTCAATCGACTCAGCGACTCGACTAACAAGCATTCAAATCATGTAACAATATTAATGGTGAATCATAAAGCGATAATATGGAGACAAAACTAATTTATTGAATTAAAACCCATATTTGGAAATCCAACTTATTCCATAACCAATAATAAAACTCTAGCTCATATTCATGGAGTTCATAACAAGAAGAAAGAGAAAAGACTTCATGGTGTAAACCCTAGAACACAAAGTAGAAGCAAAAAGAATAATAGATAATAAGATATGATATGTGTTTTGAGAAAAGTCTTCTCTTTTATAGCTCCACTCCTTCCAAAATTAGGTTTTGTCTTCAAAGTCCATTAGTTAGAAGTCCACCAAGCCCACAAGTGAGAGAAACCCGTGTAGAAATTTTGTCCCAAAAACGCTCGCTGGGAAAAGCTGGGATTATGGCGGAATCCACTTGGAATAGTCGCGGAAAAGCATCTCGGAGTGGCCGTAAAGTCTGCTGAGTCACTGTAGGTCAGTCAGGTCGGATCGGGTCAACTCGAGTCAGGACTCAGTCCAGATCACTGAGTCAAACTCTAACTCAGCTGAGTCAGGTTCATGAGTCAGCATAAGAATAACCGAATCAGATGTGTTAGTGGGCTGACTTGTCAGAGCCACGATTTACATAAGCTGATTTTTGTGATGCACAATGATGGTCGATCATACTCCATAGTTGCAACTTCCACTACATCTTCTCGGCATCTCCTGCAACATTCCTTGCAACATACTGCCATGCTGCAGCACCACAACACCACCGAGTGCACCTTTACGAGCATCACAGAACCTTGATTTCGGTCCTCCATTCACCACCGAGTTGCGACTCTTCCATTTGCGTACTGCAAATCTCCATTACATGTAGTTCAACTCCATCTCTTGCACTGCATTTAACTCGAGCATTGCATAATGACCTCAACAACTCTGTAGTTCAAGCTCGACCCAATATTTAAGCTTCCCAGGTGCAAAAACATAGTTCATCCGCCAATCCTTACAATCATTGCAACCATTCACACACTTGCTAAGCAGCGGCTCTCTAGCTTGCATACGCATCTATCCTAAACATACATCTAAACCTACAACCATTGCAGCTCAGCTAACCATTTCCATCTCCAACTCAAACAGCATCATCTCTCACTTCAAGCAAAGCATCAGTTCAAGTGTAGTGCAAAATCCCCTGCAACAGCTGCATTTTCAATACCAGTTCAAATCCATGTTATGTGTGTTTCTCGGTTTCGATTCTCGATAGCAACCTTGGTTTCTTCCTGCAACCTCGGCCATCTCGATTCATTCTTTGCTTAGCCAATTGCAATAACAACAACTACGAGACTCACTCTTCATGCTCAACTCCAACACTAAGACAATTTTCGCCATAAGTCAGTTCAGCTCAGTACCAACCATTGCATCAACTCCAGCCACCTCCATCAGTTCATTCCCATTTGCCTTTGTAAACTGCAGCTGCATTATACTGCTTCCACTGCAACACAACACCATCAATTAGAACAACAGCGACCCATCCTTGGCAACACAGTGCCTCCAATCTTGAGATACCCATCTCAGATAACCCAAAACCCAATCTGCTACTACTTCTCAATCACAATCCACCATCTCTGCAGCTTAATCGCATTCTTGCAATCACCAGTTCATTGGCTCCACTTCAATACATTGCAGCTCAAATTCCAGATTCAGAACCTTAATACTTCTCCTCCGGGCTTAAACCCATTCTAAATCCCGACATTTCTTACTGACATAACAAAGCTGCAAATCTACCATCGTCAAGTACCCCATCTCCTGTATTTATCAATTGTAGCCACAGTGACAAGATCTCAAATTCCCCCATCATTTCTCATTGCTATCTCATTTCTACAGCGGGACCACATGCATCTCCATTAGCAACCTCAGGCATCACCAGGACCATCTCTGTATTGCAATACCATGATGCAAGTAACCATGACTGAGACTAAATATCATTTCTTCCCTAGCTCCAATTAGTTTTGAAACCCACTAGATGTTCATTGACACAACACCACGCAACCTTGAGCAACAAAAAACTACACGGACTCAACTATTGATTAACCCAAATAACATTTCCTAGGCTGAGTCCTTGTCACCTCAACAACGAGAACCAATCCGACCTCATGTTCACTGTCACTAATAGTTCTGCAATATCTTTGCAGCTGCACATCATGGCATGTAGTCACCAACTAGTTTCCTGTGTCTGCACCCTGGCTCCATGGCAGACCAACACATCCAAAACACCCATGGCAGTAACTCAACCAACGAGACCCATCTTCCAGAGAAACCCTAATTCTCACATTAGATTCAATCACAGAACCACTGTAATTTCCATGAGCAACTCAGCCAAGCCATGATTCTTCTCCTGATTCAAACAAATATCATCCCTTAATTTAAGTTTGATTTCTTCCATCTCCAATCATCTCATATTGGACCTCCAAACTCTCAATCTGTTCTTGACATCCCAATCAATCCCATCCACAAGTCCGCGAAAGGCTGAGTCGAGACCTAATTGCTCGGCTGGCCCCTCTGAATTGAACCTAAATTCCACCATCTTTTCTTCAAGCTAAGTTTGCATGTCTTCTTCTTTCCTTGGCGGGATGGGACCGACATAACTCTCTTTGTTCTTGATTCATCTCTTGATGAAATTCTCAAATAACAATCATCTCCTCAAATTATAATGACATCAATTTCTCAACTCGCAGTTTCTAGTGTGCCTTTTTTCTTTACGGTGCCAAAATGATGAGAAAATTCATTTCTCTCGATTTGGTATGGGAAAGGAGGAGAAGTTGTTTAACACAGGTCCCTTGATAAGGGATAATCATTTGGCCTTCCCTTAACCTCGGCTTGATTGTATTTAGCACTCCTTGATAAGTTGCCCGCCCAACCTTGAATGGGCTCCATATAGTGCTCACTCATGAGATGACTATTTTGCCCTTTTTCTCAAATTGATTGATTTCTTCTTCTTTTCCTCAAGTGCGACTCGAGTACCTAATAACTCGAAACAAACATAAGATACATAATTTACAAGAAAACTCGTAGAAAGCATAAATACTAGATATTATTTACGGTGTATTCTACACCTTCGATCCCACGAGAGGTCTAGGTTGTCAAATTGTTTCGGTTCACATAAACCACACTAGGGGTTTTGTGATTATAATAAACTAAATAAAAGCAAATAAAGCAAAGCAAACAAATCAAATCGAGGATAAGAAAGTATTGGTCATGGATTTGTTTTCATTCTAAAACATGGTTTCTACCACAATAACTAGAATTGATATTTTAATCTCAACTTTTATCAAAGACCCTAGAATACCTTGATCGTAAGAATATCAGTAAATCTCCTCATGTCATGACAAACACATTAAAAGATGCGAATATGAATTCTACCAAAAGGAACAACCTAACGTGTAAAAGCACTAATCAAGTTTAATTCCCTAGATGCATTAGGATTACATGAAATCGAGGCCAATCAAAGTAATCGAACGTGGAAAGCGCCTGCTAATCGATTTAGCAAGGTTATAGTTCACATATGATCATAAGAATATATCACTACAAACTATAATCATATTTATCTCTACTTACATGATCAAGATTATCACTTTTAAGTATATAACCCTAATCTAGCAATAGAGATGAAAGCAAACTCAATGCGACTCGCGACTCGACTAACAAGCATTGAAATCATGTAAGCAATGTAATGGTGAATCATAAACGATAATATGGAGACAAAACTAATTTATTGAATTAAAACCCATATTTGGAAATCCAACTTATTCCATAACCAATAATAAAACTCTAGCTCATATTCATGGAGTTCATAACAAGAAGAAAGAGAAAAGACTTCATGGTGTAAACCACTAGAACACAAAGTAGAAGCAAAAAGAATAATAGATAATAAGATATGATATGTGTTTTGAGAAGAGTCTTATACTTTTATGTCTCTCCTTCACAAAATTAGGTTTGTCTTGAAAGTCCATTAGTTAGAAGTC